>CM051259.1:75723265-75730765 GCA_027921565.1 Artemia sinica
CGAGATCAGCGGTTCGAAGACAAGAGACAGGGAGAATCACTGCGAATTGCAAATCAAAATGATACAAAACGAAATTTGACGTTAGAAAACAAATCAAAATTACAACAGAATGAATGAACGCGTTATTTTAGTGGCCGCTTAAAAGAGAAGCAAGTGAAATTATTGCATATATTGCCGATCACCTCCCAGGAGAATACAATCTTATAAAAGTTATTATACTGTGAAGGATAAACAGAAAAGAGTATTACAATTCACGCAAGAATCTCTTAATTCCACTAAAATCTCTGATTTGCCACCCTATGACCTAAAAACCGAGGAATAATACGGTAATTATGCTATTGCATAATTTAGATATAATAGAGAGTATATGCAATGGAACATCCCTGGTTGTTACTGAATCATATAACAACGCAATTAAAGCAATAATAGTTACTGGGGAAAGGCTGGAAAAGAAGTTTTATTGTATCTATGACGACATGCGAAAATAGACTACATGATGAGTGAATCCAAGCAGCTAAAGCAAAAGGCAAGGAAGAAAGTCCGAGATAATAATGAACAAAAATACAATGGAATGAATGAACGCGCTATTTTAGCCTATGTGAAGTATAAACAGGAATGAGGAATTGAATTCATGCCAGAATTTCTCAGTTAAATTGAAATTTCTGATTTGTCACCTTATGACTTAAAACTAAAAAATAACATGATAATCTGCGGCTATAAGACAAGCGACAGCGTGGATCATATCAATCGTAAACGAAATCTGTGGGTAGAAGAGAAGCAACAGCGATAATTACAACAAATCCCTGGACAATACAAATGCTATAAAATGTATGACTCTGGGAAAGATAACAGGAAGATCGAATTTTATTCATGCCAGAACTTCACTTTTTTATCGACAAAGTAAACCTGGCTAGCAATTTTTCCATGAAACGTCTTTATTTCGATGACCAAACACGTACAAAATAAATTTGGCAAGTAATGTTTCCAGGAAACGTTCTTATATCCGTACGGCTGTGACCGGAGTATAGTTGGATATAAGGGGCTAGAAACTCCAATAGTACACTAGGATAGGGCTCTGCTAGTATTCGTTCAAGGGATACTACTTAAAATCCAAAAACAAACCACTATATATAAAATCTACTGAGACCTGTGGCAAAGTCTTTAAAATTGAGTAAATTTTCCGAGCAGACTGACTAGCATAAATCCTGCTGAAATCTCTATCAAATGATCCTGTAAAACTTTTAACATAAGACAAGATAGGATTTTATTTCTCAAAAATATCCATCACAGTGGACCGAATTCACACTTTAGTGCCAAAAAGTACAAAAAAAGTAATTTACCGGCCTGGAATTTTTTTTTCAAGAGTCAAAAACGCTGTAAAAAAAAGGGTTGTCAAGACAGTAAAAAAAAATCTTAAGACTCCTTTCGACGTATTTGATTTTTTGATCCATGGGTAAAAACCAAGTGACCGCGAAAAATTAAGAATATGACACTTATTTGTCTCAATTCTTAGTTTATTTACTCTCATTCATGCCACAGTTCTATCAAATAATTCCATCATGGACTTTTCCTGTAGTTCCACTGTCTTAGCTGTGCTAGTGGTTTTTGCATCATCAGCAAAAAGGAAGCTGTTTTGTTAGTTGGGTTTTCTGTTAGTCCATTTATTTTGCAGCGTCCATTGGGTTTTCTGTCATTGGGTCCATTGGGTCAACGTCCAGTTGGGTTTTCTGTTAGTCCATTTATTTAATAATCTATTAAATCATTCATAAATATCAAGAGTATTGTGGGAGTAATCCCAATATAGAATATTGTGAAAAGAATATTGTGGGATTGTGGACTAATCCTTGAGGACCACCTATTTCTACTGTTTTTTTTTAAGCAGAATCATTTAGTTTTACATTATGGCAAAGATTACTTAAGAAACTTTTTAGAAAACTTGAGTTTTTATCCTCAGATCCTATACCGGATATTTTTTAAGTAAAATTCAATGGTCCATCAAGTCGAAAGCTTTAACCAAACCCAAAAACATAGCACCTAATTTAAAACTTTTATCTAAACACCATCATGAGCAAATTGTGTCTCTAACAGTAAACTTGTGATCCTTCAAAAACTCATCGTTCTTGTGCTAAAACACTTTTCTAAAACACAGGAAATTGTGAGAAAAATGGATATCACTCTATAATCTCCAGGGTCACTTTGAATATCACCCTTATGACTTGGGGTTACAAGGACAATTTAAAACAATATGGGGATTTTCCTTGATGAAAAAACTCATTAATTATCTCAAAATTAACTTGCGAAATAACAGGAAAAACCCATTTAAGTGTTTTAGGGTAATATTATCGCTACTAGATGAATTACTACACAACCCATAAGTAATTTATTTAATTTCCTCAACTGTTACAAGTCTAAGGTAAACAAATATAACAATCAAGTCCCTCAATAGAGACCCGCACTTCGCATCCGAAACTACTGATATAGCTATATCTGGAACAAGGTTCCAAAAATAACTCCGAAATTCATTGCATATATTATTTCCTACTTTAAAGTCACTCCCATTGCACAAGATCATTCATCAGGTGCACAATTTATTTGAAATTCCAATCACTTTTATTATTAATTCCCAAGTTTTTTTTTAAGAGTATACTTCCAGCTCCTGAGACTTTTTCTGTATGTTTTTTTTTTTAATTTCTTAAATTGTATTCAAATTGAATTAGCTTCAAAATAACTGGACTAATCCAAGGTTTTATTCTTGATTAGTTTCTGCTAAGTGGTCTCAATGTAACCGACCACAGTAGAGATGGGGGTACCAGCCCCATTTCCCACCCCTGCTGCCACCTATAGCTTTTTTTACATAATTCATGGATGGTTATGTGTATTGGTCGATTTATTTGATGTTTTTATGGTTTTTGTCAGTGAGAATTTGAAAAACAGGAATTTTGTCACATTTATGGATGGTTTTATGGATTTTCTCAGTGAGAATGAAAAAACAGGAAGTTTGTCACATTTATATCTGTTTTCATGGATGGTTATGTGTGTTGATTATTTGACGGTTTTATGGATTTTGTCAGTGAGAATGGAAAAACAGGAACTTTGTCACTCCCTTCTTGTTGTTGTTCAATGCAGATTTTATGAGTTTCTGGGAGATCGCGTGTTTCCAATATTTGTTGTTCAAGCCAGATGTTATGAGTTTCCGGGAAACAGTATTTGTTATTGTTGTTCAAGCCAAATGCTGTGAGTTTCTGGGGAACACCTGTACTGTCAGTCATTAATCAAATTGTTTCCAGGGAATGTTTGACAGATGACGTCAAGTTTCTTAATGTCTGGAGTTCTTCCAGAAGAATCGTTTCCGAGCAAATGTTTTGATCATAGCGCGCGAAAAGGTTTCCAAATAATTGAAATAAGCCAGCGCAGGGATGCCAAACAAAAGGAA
This sequence comes from Artemia sinica, assembly GCA_027921565.1. Taxonomy (NCBI): domain Eukaryota; kingdom Metazoa; phylum Arthropoda; class Branchiopoda; order Anostraca; family Artemiidae; genus Artemia; species Artemia sinica. The sequence goes on from CM051259.1 coordinate 75,726,699, forward strand.
CATGCCGAAATTCCGTTTGGGGATAATTTTGGCAAAACCGTTTTAGCTATTTTATGGAACTATTTCGACGAAACAGTTAGAGACATTATAAAATATGATTTTTGAAGAGATTTTAGAAGAGAATTTAATGGTGAAACTCTGTGGTCGTTATAATACACAAGTTCCATTTGAACAGTGTTGTGAGATCCCACTACTCCAACCCCAAAGGGCTCCAATCCCCCTACCCCAAACCCGAAGGGTTCCAATCCCCCTACCTCAACCCCGAAGGAAGCCCCAGTCCTCAAGGGTCCCCCCAAGCTCCCAAAAGGCCCCCACACCCCCAAAGGCTCTCCCCGGGCCCCCCAAAGGCCCTCCCCCCGGTCCCCAAAGGTCCACCGGGCTCCCAAAGGACCATTCGACCCTCAGGGTCCCCCCAGACCCCCAAAGGCCCTCCCCCAGTCCCCAAAGGTCCCCCGGACCCCCAAAGGCCCTCCCCGATCCTCAAAGGCCCCCCACACACCCAAAAGGCCCCCCCCCCGAACCCCCAAAAACCCTCCCCCGGTCCCCAAAGGTCCACCGGGCTCCCAAAGGGCCCCCCGGACCCCCAAAGACTCCTGAGCCCCACATTATAATACTTTTTTAAGGCTCTATTATATCTTTTCAGAACAAATTATTATTTTAGGGAATTATTTCGGCGAAACAGTTAGAGACATTTTAAAGGGGAATTAATTTGGAGTTCTAACAAGAGAATCGTTTCCGAGGCAAAGTTTAGATCTTAGCGATGAATTGTTTTAGCGCGGGAATCAGGTTTCCAAATAATTGAAATGTGCCAGCCCAGGGATGCCAAACAAAAGGAACACGCTGAATTACGTTTAGGGATTATTTGGGCGAAACCCTTTTAGCCATTTTATGGAATTATTTCGACGAAACAGTTAGAGACGTTATAAAATATGATTCTTGAAGAGATTTTAGAAGAGAATTTAATGGTGAAACTCTGTGGTCGTTATAATACACAAGTTCCATTTGAACAGTGTTGTGAGATCCTCTACCACAACCCCAAAGGTCTCCGATCCCCCTACCCCAACCCCAAAGGGTTCCGATCCCTCTACCCCAACCCCAAAGGTCCGACGGGCTCCCAAAGGACCAATCGGCCCTCAAGTGCCGCCCAGACCCCTAAACACCCTCCCCAGGCTTCCAAAGGCCCTCCCTCGGTCCACAAACGCCCCCCGGGCTCCCAAAACACCAATCGGTGCTCAAGGGCCCCCTCAGACCCCCAAACGCCCTCCCTGGGCCCCAAAGGCCCTCCCCCGGTCCCCAAAGGTCCCCTGAGCTCCCAAAAGACCAATCGGCCCTCAAGTGACGCCCAGACCCCCAAAGGTCCACCGGGCTTCCAAAGGCCCTCCCCCGGTCCCCAAAGGTCCACTGGGCTCCCAAAGGACCAATCGGTGCTCAAGGACCCCCTCAGACCCCCAAACGCCCTCCCTGGGCCCCAAAGGCCCTCACCCGGTCCCCAAAGGTCCCCTGGGCTCCAAATGACCAATCGGCCCTCAAGTGCCACCCAGACCCCTAAACACCCTCCCCAGGCTCCCAAAGGCCCTCCCCCGGTCCCCAAAGGTCCCCCGGGCTCCCAAAAGACCAATCGGTGCTCAAGGGCCCCCGGATCCCCAAAGACCTCCCCGGGCCCCCCCCCCCCAAAGAGTCCCCTCTCCATTTTTTTAATACTTTTTTATGGCTTTATTGTATCTTTTCTGAACAAGTTCCTTTCATAATTTCATCCCTAAACCCATTTTCCAACCTCAAAGAGTCCCCTCCCCATTTCGTAAATACTTTCTTGAATTTTTTAACATGGTTTTTTTTTTTTTTTTTTACTTTTTTGCGGATCTTGAAATGAAATGAACACAAAAAAAACTCACACACACACACACGCACAAAAACTTACACACACACACAAAACTTACACACACACATGAAAACTTACACACACACGCCAAAACTTATACACACAAAAACTTACACACACACACACACACAAACTTACACACACACAAAAAAAACTTACACACACAAAAACTTACACACACACACAAACTTACACACACACACAAAAAACTTACACCCACAAAAAAGCTTACACACACAAAAACTTACACCCACATGCAAATACTTACATGCACACAAAAACTTACATGCACACAAAAACTTACACACACACAAAAACTTACACACACGCACAAAAACTTACACACACACACACAAAAACTTACACACACACATGAAAACTTACACACACACACGAAAACTTACACGCACACGCCAAAACTTACACACACACACAAAAACTTACACACACACACACACACAAAAACTTACACACACACACACAAAACTTACACCCACACGCAAAAACTTACATGCACACAAAAACTTACATGCACACAAAAACTTACACACACACAAAAACTTACACACACACACACACACAAAAACTTACACACACGCACAAAAAACTTACACACACACACACACACAAAAAAACTTACACACACACGCGAAAACTTACACACACGAAAACTTACACACACACACGCCAAAACTTACACACACACAAAAACTTACACAAACACACACACACACACACACAAACTTACATATGCACACGAAAACTTACATGCACACAAAAACTTACACCCACACGCAAAAACTTACATGCACACAAAAACTTACATGCACACAAAAACTTACACACACACAAAAACTTACACACACACACACAAAAACTTACACACACACACACACAAAAACTTACACACACGCACAAAAACTCACACACACACACACGAAAACTTACACACACACACACGAAAACTTACACACACACGCCAAAACTTACACACACACAAAAACTTACACCCCACACGCAAAAACTTACATGCACACAAAAACTTACATGCACACAAAAACTTACACACACACAAAAACTTACACACACACACACACAAACTTACACACACGCACAAAAACTTACACACACACACATACACACAAAAACTTACACACACACGCGAAAACTTACACACACACACGAAAACTTACACACAACACACACGCCAAAACTTACACGCACACAAAAACTTACACACACACACACACACACACACAAACTTACATATGCACACGAAAACTTACATGCACACAAAAACTTACACCACACGCAAAAACTTACATGCACACAAAAACTTACATGCACACAAAAACTTACACACACACAAAAACTTACACACACACACACAAAAACTTACACACACACACACACACAAAAACTTACACACACGCACAAAAACTCACACACACACACACAAAAACTTACACACACACACGAAAACTTACACACACACACAAAAACTTACACACACATGCCAAAACTTACACACACACAAAAACTCACACACACACACACACAACACACACACCACACACACACACACACACACACACACAAACTTACACATGCACACGAAAACTTACATGCACACAAAAACTTACATGCACACAAAAACTTACACACACACACATTTAGACAAAAAATTACGATATTTATGCACAGTTATGTTTAAGCAATAAATATCTTAAGCCCCAACCGTTTTTATTCTTTAGAATAGTCCATCGCCACGAAAATTATACTTTCAGATTCAACATGTCAGGGAACAAACTTTCAGGTTCAGCATGTAAGAGAACCCTAAATGCTCATCCCAAAAAAAAGGTAAGTTAACCCTAAACGCTCAAAGAATTTCTCTGAAATTACACTTTCAGGTTCAGCATGTAAGAGAACCCTAAATGCTCATCCCAAAAAAGGTAAGTTAACCCTAAACGCTTAAAGAATTTCGTCACAAAAAACTTACACACACACACACACACACACACACACACACACACACACACACACACACACACACACACAAACTTACGCACACACACACACACAAAAAACTTAGACCCACACACAAAAGCCTACACACACAAAAACTTACACACACACACACACAAAACTTACACACACGCACAAAAACTTAACACACACACACACACAC
>CM051259.1:75733265-75950765 GCA_027921565.1 Artemia sinica
TATATATTATATATATATATATATATATATATATATATATATATATATATATATATTATATATATATATATATATATATATATATATATATATTTATATATATATATATATATATTATATATATATATATATATATATATATATATATATATATATATATATATATATATATATATATATATATATATATATATATAATATTATATATATATATATATTTATATATATATATATATATATACATCCGACAATATACAATAGACAATCCGACAATAGAGCTCCAACTCTAGCGGAAGAACTGAAAAGAGAATACCTTGAGACTGTAGATCGTCTGATTGCGGAATTCGCCGGACGGTTTACAGATAACCTTCCAGTGCTCAGTAAACTCGAAGCTCTGGACCCCAGCTCTACCAAGTTCATGGATGCAGGGCTCCTCAAGCAATTCTCTGAACTTTATTCTGAAATGGACATTGACCAGATTCTTCTTGAGGCCCAAGCTGGTATTGCCAAGCGGTTTTTGCTCGAGGAGGAGGTAAAGCCAAAGAACTTCATGGACGTCATCGATAATATCGAGACACTTCCAGTGGCCTATTCAGAAATTATCAAAGTTCTTCATATTACTGCCACACTTCCTGTCACGACAGCCAGCAATGAACGCTTGTTTTCTGGGCTGGAAATAGTGAAGAGCTATCTGCGCTCGACCACAGGAGACGATCGTCTTAGTCACCTGCTTTTGATCTTTGCAGAGAAGGATTTAGTTAAAAACTTGGATTTCGACCAGCTTGTTGACGACTTTGCGAAGATGAAACCACGACGGTTCCCCTTGTTGCCTTGAGTGTTCACTGATCCGTTTCAAAATTTTGTTGTATTTTTTGATTTTGTAAATATACTTGATCGAGCTAAGTTTTGCATCGTCATAGCCGGAGCGTGACTCCGACTTGGACTAAAGTATTTACTGTAAGCCGCGAGCTGAAGAATTCGGCCACAGAATATACTTTAGTCAAAGCGTGAGTTTCTACATAGGTTCGGCTTTCGTCAAGTTATAGGTTCGGAAAAGTGGAAGATTCCCGAACGGCTGTTTTTTTAACATCGCACATACCGTTTCCACTTTCTTCAGATATCTGGCCTTTTCGAACCTGTGGCACAAGAGCGAAAGAAGGAAAGGAAAAGAAATTGAGACAATTTCCTTAATTTTTACGGTAACTCCCACGGAAGGCAGTTTTTTTTCGGATAAAGCTAGATGCAATTTTTTTTTTATACAAGCCTGCTTCGGGGCCCATGTCGATTGCTTGCCCACCCTAAGGTTTGGCTGAAATGGCGCCTCTGGATCTAGATAGGTCACGAGTTTGGGAAAATTGTGTTTAGAGCCTTAATTTTGGAGAAACCTTTTTGAAGTAAATGACGTCACATTTAATTGCATTTAAAAGTAGCTTTCATTATTTTTTTCCATGGGGATGATCGTAACGTTCATACAAGATGACAGATGAACCCGAACAGCTAAAGCAAAAGGCATGGAAAAATATCAAATGGTAATGATGAATGAAGCTTAAGCAGAGCAGAATCTTTGAATCGCTGAAAAATATGTGACAACGAGCATCAAAACGAATCACAAATGAAATCGCTCACGAATATGCTGTGAAACGAGATCAGCGGTTCGAAGACAAGAGACAGGGAGAATCACTGCGAATTGCAAATCAAAATGATACAAAACGAAATTTGACGTTAGAAAACAAATCAAAATTACAACAGAATGAATGAACGCGTTATTTTAGTGCCGCTTAAAAGAGAAGCAAGTGAAATTATTGCATATATTGCCGATCACCTCCCAGGAGAATACAATCTTATAAAAGTTATTATACTGTGAAGGATAAACAGAAAAGAGTATTACAATTCACGCAAGAATCTCTTAATTCCACTAAAATCTCTGATTTGCCACCCTATGACCTAAAACCGAGGAATAATACGGTAATTATGCTATTGCATAATTTAGATATAATAGAGAGTATATGCAATGGAACATCCCTGGTTGTTACTGAATCATATAACAACGCAATTAAAGCAATAATAGTTACTGGGGAAAGGCTGGAAAAGAAGTTTTATTGTATCTATGACGACATGCGAAAATAGACTACATGATGAGTGAATCCAAGCAGCTAAAGCAAAAGGCAAGGAAGAAAGTCCGAGATAATAATGAACAAAAATACAATGGAATGAATGAACGCGCTATTTTAGCCTATGTGAAGTATAAACAGGAATGAAGAATTGAATTCATGCCAGAATTTCTCAGTTAAATTGAAATTTCTGATTTGTCACCTTATGACTTAAAACTAAAAAATAACATGATAATCTGCGGCTATAAGACAAGCGACAGCGTGGATCATATCAAATCGTAAACGAAATCTGTGGGTAGAAGAGAAGCAACAGCGATAATTACAACAAATCCCTGGACAATACAAATCCTATAAAATGTATGACTCTGGGAAAGATAAACAGGAAGATCGAATTTTATTCATGCCAGAACTTCACTTTTTTATCGACAAAGTAAACCTGGCTAGCAATTTTTCCATGAAACGTCTTTATTTCGATGACCAAACACGTACAAAATAAATTTGGCAAGTAATGTTTCCAGGAAACGTTCTTATATCCGTACGGCTGTGACCGGAGTATAGTTGGATATAAGGGGCTAGAAACTCCAATAGTACACTAGGATAGGGCTCTGCTAGTATTCGTTCAAGGGATACTACTTAAAATCCAAAAACAAACCACTATATATAAAATTTACTGAGACCTGTGGCAAAGTCTTTAAATTGAGTAAATTTTCCGAGCAGACTGACTAGCATAAATCCTGCTGAAATCTCTATCAACTGATCCTTAAAACTTTTAACATAAGACAAGATAGGATTTTATTTCTCAAAAATATCCATCACAGTGGACCGAATTCACACTTTAGTGTCAAAAAGTACAAAAAAAGTAAATTTACCGGCCTGGAATTTTTTTTCAAGAAGTCAAAAACGCTGTAAAAAAAAGGGTTGTCAAGACAGTAAAAAAAAATCTTAAGACTCCTTTCGACGTATTTGATTTATTGATCCATGGGTAAAAAACCAAGTGACCGCGAAAAATTAACAATATGACACTTATTTGTCTCAATTCTTAGTTTATTTACTCTCATTCATGCCACAGTTCTATCAAATAATTCCATCATGGACTTTTCCTGTAGTTCCACTGTCTTAGCTGTGCTAGTGGTTTTTGCATCATCAGCAAAAAGGAAGCTGTTTTGTTAGTTGGGTTTTCTGTTAGTCCATTTATTTTGCAGCGTCCATTGGGTTTTCTGTCATTGGGTCCATTGGGTCAACGTCCAGTTGGGTTTTCTGTTAGTCCATTTATTTAATAATCTATTAAATCATTCATAAATATCAAGAGTATTGTGGGAGTAATCCCAATATAGAATATTGTGAAAAGAATATTGTGGGATTGTGGACTAATCCTTGAGGACCACCTATTTCTACTGTTTTTTTTTAAGCAGAATCATTTAGTTTTACATTATGGCAAAGATTACTTAAGAAACTTTTTAGAAAACTTGAGTTTTTATCCTCAGATCCTATACCGGATATTTTTTAAGTAAAATTCAATGGTCCATCAAGTCGAAAGCTTTAACCAAACCCAAAAACATAGCACCTAATTTAAAACTTTTATCTAAACACCATCATGAGCAAATTGTGTCTTTAACAGTAACTTGTGATCCTTCAAAAAAACTCATCGTTCTTGTGCTAAAACACTTTTCTAAAACACAGGAAATTGTGAGAAAAATGGATATCACTCTATAATCTCCAGGGTCACTTTGAATATCACCCTTATGACTTGGGGTTACAAGGACAATTTAAAACAATATGGGGATTTTCCTTGATGAAAAAACTCATTAAATTATCTCAAAATTAACTTGCGAAATAACAGGAAAAACCCATTTAAGTGTTTTAGGGTAATATTATCGCTACTAGATGAATTACTACACAACCCATAAGTAATTTATTTAATTTCCTCAACTGTTACAAGTCTAAGGTAAACAAATATAACAATCAAGTCCCTCAATAGAGACCCGCACTTCGCATCCGAAACTACTGATATAGCTATATCTGGAACAAGGTTCCAAAAATAACTCCGAAAATTCATTGCATATATTATTTCCTACTTTAAAGTCACTCCCATTGCACAAGATCATTCATCAGGTGCACAATTTATTTGAAATTCAATCACTTTTATTATTAATTCCCAAGTTTTTTTTTAAGAGTATACTTCCAGCTCCTGAGACTTTTTCTGTATGTTTTTTTTTAATTTCTTAAATTGTATTCAAATTGAATTAGCTTCAAAATAACTGGACTAATCCAAGGTTTTATTCTTGATTAGTTTCTGCTAAGTGGTCTCAATGTAACCGACCACTCAATGTAAACTGCAGCTTCTCAAAGAATAAAATAAACCTCAAATCCACATCCTGAACTTTACCTAGAACCTCATCCCAATCTACCTTTCTAGCATAATTGTTTAATTAGTCATCACAGTTTGGTTGATAACTTTAATTGTTCTTGATTTCTTGTCTTTAGCCTCCTTTACTGCAGCTCTAAAGCCAGCTGAGACTCCAAAGAGGTCAAATTCATCGTAGATGAGAACCTTCTGAAAACTTATTGGAATATTAGGATGGATGCTATATATAAAATTTACTGAGACCTGTGGCAAAGTCTTTAAAATTGAGTAAATTTTCCGAGCAGACTGACTAGCATAAATCCTGCTGAAATCTCTATCAACTGATCCTTAAAACTTTTAACATAAGACAAGATAGGATTTTATTTCTCAAAAATATCCATCACAGTGGACCGAATTCACACTTTAGTGTCAAAAAGTACAAAAAAAGTAATTTACCGGCCTGGAATTTTTTTTCAAGAAGTCAAAAACGCTGTAAAAAAAAGGGTTGTCAAGACAGTAAAAAAAAATCTTAAGACTCCTTTCGACGTATTTGATTTATTGATCCATGGGTAAAAACCAAGTGACCGCGAAAAATTAACAATATGACACTTATTTGTCTCAATTCTTAGTTTATTTACTCTCATTCATGCCACAGTTCTATCAAATAATTCCATCATGGACTTTTCCTGTAGTTCCACTGTCTTAGCTGTGCTAGTGGTTTTTGCATCATCAGCAAAAAGGAAGCTGTTTTGTTAGTTGGGTTTTCTGTTAGTCCATTTATTTTGCAGCGTCCATTGGGTTTTCTGTCATTGGGTCCATTGGGTCAACGTCCAGTTGGGTTTTCTGTCAGTCCATTTATTTAATAATCTATTAAATCATTCATAAATATCAAGAGTATTGTGGGAGTAATCCCAATATAGAATATTGTGAAAAGAATATTGTGGGATTGTGGACTAATCCTTGAGGACCACCTATTTCTACTGTTTTTTTTTAAGCAGAATCATTTAGTTTTACATTATGGCAAAGATTACTTAAGAAACTTTTTAGAAAACTTGAGTTTTTATCCTCAGATCCTATACCGGATATTTTTTAAGTAAAATTCAATGGTCCATCAAGTCGAAAGCTTTAACCAAACCCAAAAACATAGCACCTAATTTAAAACTTTTATCTAAACACCATCATGAGCAAATTGTGTCTTTAACAGTAACTTGTGATCCTTCAAAAAACTCATCGTTCTTGTGCTAAAACACTTTTCTAAAACACAGGAAATTGTGAGAAAAATGGATATCACTCTATAATCTCCAGGGTCACTTTGAATATCACCCTTATGACTTGGGGTTACAAGGACAATTTAAAACAATATGGGGATTTTCCTTGATGAAAAAACTCATTAATTATCTCAAAATTAACTTGCGAAATAACAGGAAAAACCCATTTAAGTGTTTTAGGGTAATATTATCGCTACTAGATGAATTACTACACAACCCATAAGTAATTTATTTAATTTCCTCAACTGTTACAAGTCTAAGGTAAACAAATATAACAATCAAGTCCCTCAATAGAGACCCGCACTTCGCATCCGAAACTACTGATATAGCTATATCTGGAACAAGGTTCCAAAAATAACTCCGAAATTCATTGCATATATTATTTCCTACTTTAAAGTCACTCCCATTGCACAAGATCATTCATCAGGTGCACAATTTATTTGAAATTCAATCACTTTTATTATTAATTCCCAAGTTTTTTTTTAAGAGTATACTTCCAGCTCCTGAGACTTTTTCTGTATGTTTTTTTTTAATTTCTTAAATTGTATTCAAATTGAATTAGCTTCAAAATAACTGGACTAATCCAAGGTTTTATTCTTGATTAGTTTCTGCTAAGTGGTCTCAATGTAACCGACCACTCAATGTAAACTGCAGCTTCTCAAAGAATAAAATAAACCTCAAATCCACATCCTGAACTTTACCTAGAACCTCATCCCAATCTACCTTTCTAGCATAATTGTTTAATTAGTCATCACAGTTTGGTTGATAACTTTAATTGTTCTTGATTTCTTGTCTTTAGCCTCCTTTACTGCAGCTCTAAAGCCAGCTGAGACTCCAAAGAGGTCAAATTCATCGTAGATGAGAACCTTCTGAAAACTTATTGGAATATTAGGATGGATGCTATCCAGAACTATAGCTAACGTTCCCGTAATTCTTGTAGTGATATTTACAAAAGGATGCAACCCATTAAATAGACATCTATTAATACATTCACTACTAGCAGATGACTGATCATTAAGGTCCCCTATTAGAGTCCCCTGTAATAAAAAATGGCATGGAATAAATTGTGAGTTTCAGTAATTGTACTCAAATAGGTCCATGTCATTGGTCGTCCGACAGCCTCTGGCTGGCTATTTATTATTCAGGAAACAGTTTCTCTGAAGGAAAGCGCGATATATATATTGTTTTATATATTGTTATGTGTACTCGTATATACATGTTTGTGGAATATCAAAAGGACATGTCTCACCGAGTTAAGAAAGACGGGGTAGAAAGTGAAGAAGATTCGTTTAATTGATTTCATCCGAGGCTATGCAATGAGCGCTTAGCCTACACATCATTGCACATCATCTTAGCACATCATTGTATATAATTTTATGATATACGAAGCAAATCAGTTTAGTAAAGTGAAGCTTTCAGATAAATATCAGAAAAATGTTTCTGCGGTAAGAAGGAAGGTATCATCCCACACTACCCATATTTAGGCATAGTCTAAACACTAAATGAAGAGAGACGTAAAATTAATATCGTAGGTGCTACAACATGGCTGAAAACGCCACTTATCCGGGGTATAACTTGTTTGGTCATTTACGAAACGCCCTAGAATTCTTTTATCCGTTAAAATCAGTTCTATCCCGATATTCTAGGACGATCGGTTCGATACGATCAACCTTAAATCTCTACAATAGGATTTACCGATATGAAGAATCTAATGATGTGATTTTCATTAAGTTCACTTGCTTTTCTTTTTTTAAGAGTAATTTCACCTTTTTGGAATAACAAGCAAATTTTCTGTGGCTCGTAGCTTTTTATGGGTAACATTAAATTTAATCAGTATTGTGTGTTAAGAATAAGCATAAAAAAACAATTATTTTCATATATCTATTGTTATCAAAATCTTGTTTTTTAGAGTTTCGGCTACTATAGGTCCGAGTCACTCCTTACTGATAGTTCGTTACCATGAACTGTTTGAAATACTTAATTATTCGTACGACTTTGTTAGTAGCACTAAAATAAACGTTTAGGGATTATATTCTGACCATAAGAATAAAATGTTTTACGGATCATTTGAAGCTAGCAAATAATGGTTCTGTAGTGAAATCTCTTGAGAAAGTAGTATTACTTTTTCTCGTTAAAAGTATTACTTTTTTATAAGCGTATTAACTGATTAAGAACGTCTAGACTTCTAATGATGTCTAGTCAGTCATTTTTCTTTTCCATCATTTATACATGCTGCAAAATGTCAATCTAGTTACAATAACGGGTTCAAAGACCTTAAAACTGTTATCTTTTCTCTTTTTTTGTAGAATCTGACAGCTAGATGACAGTATAACTCAGCTAATTGCCAAACAAAATAATCAAACAGTTCGTGAGAGCGACCTGGCTCAATAGTAACCGAAACTCTAAAATCCGGAATTTTGATATCAATAGATACGTCAAACGAATTGGATGTTTATGCTGATTTCAAACATATAAGTTTCATCTAGTTTAGTCGTACCCAACAAAAGTTACGAGCCTGAGAAAATTTGCCCTATTTTCGAAAAAAGGGGGAAATACTCCCTAAAAGTCATAGAATCTAAATGAGAATCACATCTTCAGATTCAGCATATCAGAGAACCTTACTGTAGAGGTTTCAAGCTCCTATCTCGAAAAATCTGGAATTTTGTATATTTTGCTAGAAGAAACGTCACGGATGCATGTTTATTTTTTTGTTTTTTTTTTTCTAGAGGTGATCGTATCGACCCAGTGGTCCTAGAATTTCGTGAGAGGGCTCATTAGAACGAAATTAAAAGTTCTAGAGCCCTTTTTAAGCGACCAAAAAATTGGAGGGCAACTAGGCCCCCTCCCACGCGCATTTTTCTCGAAATCACCCGATCAAAATTTTTAGATAGCCATTTTGTTCGACATATTCGAAAAATTTAATAACTATGTCTGTGAGGATGACTTGATCCCCCCAGTCCCCGGGGAAAGGTTGCAAGTTATGAACTTTGCCCATAGTTTAAATATAGTATTGGTTATTGGGAAGTATGCAGACGTTTTCAGGGGGATTTTTTCTTCGGGGGGGGGGGGGGGTCGGGGGTTATGTGGGAGGATCTTTTCACGGAGGAAGCTTTCATGGGGCAAGGAACATTTATATGAAGGTGGCAACGGATTTCCCAGCATTATTTAAAAAAAGCGATCAGAAATTAAATAAAAAAAAACAAGTTTATTCAACTGAAAGTAAGAAGCAGCATTAAATTTAAAACGAACAGAAACTATTACGTATATGAGGGGGTTCGCCCCCTTGTCAATACCTCGCTCTTTACGCTAAAGTTTTTTAGTACTTTCAAAAGAGCGATTTATTCTAATCAATCGGCCTTTGTGATTCAGGGGTCATTTTTAAAGAATTGGAACAAAATTGGAACTTTAGCGTAAAGAGTAAGGTATTGACGAGGATGAACCCCCTCATATACGTAATAATTTCTGTTCGTTTTAAGTCAAAATGTTGTTCCTTACTTTCTACTACTACTACTACTGCTACTAACAACTCACCGCAGCACCAAGCCGCCTGAGGCCAACACAGCTACGCACGCTCCTCCTCAATCCCAATCTATTCAAAGCCTCCTTTTTTACACCCGCCCACGAAGTTCCCATTTACTTTAAATCTTTCTTTATGACGTCCTCCCACCCCAGACGAGGACGACCTGCTTTCCGTTTAGCCCTAGACGGTTGGCCGAAAAGAACAATCTTCGGCAATCTGTCATCCTTCTTCCGCACAACGTGCCCTAGCCACCTCAACCTTTCTTTCATTATAGCCCTAGAGAGTGGTATTGAACCACATTTTTCGTATACCCTATTGTTTGAAATACGGTCAGTCAGCTGGGTACCCAGAACAATCCTTAAGCAATATCTCTGGCAAACATCTAGCAAATCTTCATCCGCTTTTAGGAGCGCCCATGCTTCAGAGTCATATTTGACCACTGTCATAACAGTAGCTTCTAATATTCTCATCTTGGTTTGCAGACTTATCATTCCTATTCTTCCAAACTTTTTTTTAACTGTGAAAAAACACCCTGAGCCTTGGCTATTCTACTTTTAAAATCTTCACTGCTCCCACCATCTTTGCTAATAATACTACCAAGGTAAGTGAAGCTGTCCACCTGATCAATCTTTTATTACCCGACCTCACCTTTTCATCTTCACTTATTCCTAGCCTTAGTGACTTAGTCTTCTTAACATTAACTTTCAAACCTATTCTAGCACCCTGAATTCGCAAAACTTTTAAAACTTCATTCATTTTGCTCACACTTTCATCTAGGATGCTTAAATCATCAGCATAATCTAAGTTCAGGAGACTTTTTCCTCCCCATTTGATTCCGTGGTCTCCCATTGCCTTTCCTGTGCTCCTTAAGGCAAAGTCCATCAAAATAATCCATATAAAGGGGGATAGAACACAACCCTGCAGGGTTGAGGTTAGAATAAGTTAATACCTTCCCAGCCTAAACAAGACTTAGCAGCTTCCTTATTTATCATGAGCCCTACTCCCTGTCTATGTACCCCATCCTTGCTGCCTGAGTAAACAAATTCTATATCTCCTAATTTCATGCTTCCTACCCCTGGGATATGAGTTTCTGAAACTCCTAATAAATCCAGTTTGAATTGTCTGAATTCGTCAGTCAAAATGTCGATACGAGATACGATAGTCATTTTTTAACGTCGTTACATTCCAAGTTCCAATTTTCATGTTCTTTAAATCATTGAAATTATTTTCGCCTCAGGAAAAGCAATGATCCCGGATACCAGTGCTGGACGGGGATCATATATCTTCTCAAGTCTACACCGAAGTGCTTAAGTCGGCTTAGAACCGGACAGCAAGAAGTCCCTGGGACCTCCATGAATGGAGGCTTTGTGCAATCCTGGGCCCATCTTGGTCACAACATGGTTTTCAGCAATTGGCGATATTCTTCTATCAACAAGAGTTGAAATCCTGCATAGACAATCTCAAGCCTATTACCTCTGACTCATTATATATTCATGCCTACAAATATTATGCTACTACGGGAAGGCAGCCCATAATAGATAAATTAGCTAGGAAGAGGTTTTTCAGCCCGAAGACGCCGTCAAAACATACCAAGCCCAGAAGAACTGTTCATTAGTCAGAATCCCTTGCGAATGCTGTGTCGTTTACTAGGCTATAATTTCCTCGAGGGGCACCATTCCTCAAGTGGGAATAGAGTTGACCGCAAGGTCCCCATTCCTTACTTTCAGTTGAAAAAAACTTGTTTTTTTATATTATATAGCCAAAAAATCATAGTACATTTTAATGCATTGAAAATGTGCACAGAATTTAAAAAATACCCCTTCTGTTTATTATATTTGTACAATATGCTAAACGTTGGTTTAAATTTATTTCTAATTCTAAATATCGTATAGATTAGAACAAAATTAAATTCATATTTTTCATTTCTAATTTTACCGACCTAAAGAACGACTATACCTTTGACGGTTCACAATGCCTCTGAACCACTCCCAATCTAAGCAAGAGTACTTTTTAGTTTCACAACACAACTATTATTAGTCAAAAGCACATCCAAGTAGAAAATATTCATATTTATTTTTATTTTTAGTGGCCTAAACAAAGGACTCTACCCCGGAAGGTTTACAATGCTTCTGGACTGCTCCCAGTCCTAGCAAAAATACTTCTTATTTTTACAACGCAACTATTATTATTTAAAACACATCCAAGTGAAATATTAGTGTTTTTATTTTGAATTTTAATAACGTAAGGAAAAGACTCTTCCCTGGAAGGTTCACAATGCTTCTGAACCGCTCACGATACTTTTTGTTTCTGCAACGCAGCTAATATTATCTTTTGTTTAGCTCTCCTAAACTCCTACGAGTCTCTTAAGCTCTCTCAAGTTATTTTCTCTATGTCTTATTTTGATACTAGACTTTACCAATCCATTTTTTTTTAGTCAACGACGCTAAAGATAGCACCCTTTGTCATGTTTCTAGTGAAAATTTACTTCTAGCAGCAGAAGCGACTGCACGGGGAGTTCTTCAAGGCGTATGCAATCCTAGTAAGTCCTTGGCTTTTTAATGCTTTTTCTTAAATACATTCTTAGACAAAATCCTCATTTTTTCACCTTTTTTTATTTTATTTTTCAATTTGTTATTTTCTTTCTTCTCCGAGTTTCATTTGTCATGCTTTTTCTTACTTCTGTTTTCAAAAAAATATTTTTATATATGTATATACATGATAATGTTACATATTATATATATGCCAAAGCAACAGTGTATAACTCGATTAAATGATTATTTCCTAGGGAAACTTAGAAAGACTTAACGATATTTGTTACATAGTATCACGGTAAACAATCTGTTCGCACTTTAACACTAAATTATGATGCAGCAAGTGGGCCTTACGCTAAAAAAGCGTACTTTTACTTACGGACACTAATTCAGTGCTTTTCAGTCAGAGGGTTAAAAAGAAGGTCTCTTAGCGTACATTGTGACTGATTTAACGTTATGGGCGGATCCACTGTATCCGTCACTGCCAATCCCTGTAATTCTGAAATTACGCTTTTTCAAAGGTAAACGACCCTCTTCTGTTGCGACATTACAATCATTTAGCTTACTTTTTTGTTGGTTTGGCGTGAGAGGCGTGGGCTTCCAGTTTCATTTCTACCTATCAAGGTAAATTTTCATCGACATTGAATTGTCTAGAAAATATTCCCGTGGGGAGGGGGATTTCTCCGTGTAGGTGGGGCCAGATTTCCTGGCATTATTTAAAAAACAATCACAAATTAAATTAAAAAAAAATTCCACTGAAAGTAAGGAACAACGTTAAAACTTAACCGAACTGAAATTACTGCGTATATGAAGAGGGCTGCCCCCTCCTCAACACCTCACTCTTTACGCTAATGTTTGAATTTTGTCCCAATGCTTTAAAAATGACTCTTGAAAACACAACAGTCGTTTATTTAGAACAATAAGCTTTTTTAAAAGTACTAAAAAACTATGCGTAAAGAGTGAGGTGTTGAGGAGGGGGCAACCCCCTTCACATACGTAATAATTTCTGTTTGTTTTAAGTTTTATTGTTGTTCCTTACTTTCACTTGAAAAAACTTGTTTTTTGTATTTAATCGTACACAAGAAGTACAGTTGAGGACAGAGTTCAATGAGGGTAATGTTCCCATGGGCAAGGACGGATCCAGGATTTTTTTTTTGGGGGGGGGGCAAAATTGGTTGATCCGATAAACTTGCGTTGGGAGCAAGTTTAATTAAAGCAAACTGGCGTTAATCAAGTCAATTGCACTACTTTAGACCACGTTAAGGGGACGCCCCCTGGCCCCCTGGATCCGCCACTGCCCAGGGGTCTATGACATGGACCTATGAACGGAACTATGACATGGGCATCTTTCTGGTATCAAGCGAATAGTAGTTTGTATGAGTAGTCTAAATGAGGTTAGAAAGGATCACAAAAATGTATTTTAAAGATAATTGAAACTTCACGCGGGGAAGGTAAAGAGTGAAGCTTTGAATCGGTTGGACTGGAGGAGGAGCGTATATATCTGAGTTAACATAGGGCTTCCGGCTGCTCCAATGAGGCTTCTCCAGTGACTGTAGCAACCTTCAGCTGATCAACTATTCATCCAAAATGTTTTTAAAACTGAATTTTTAGTCAAAAATTAAAACGGATCTAGTTCAATTGGCTTTGGCACTTCAAAAGGCTTTATTTTGCACTATAAAAATTTTACAGGATATGGAGAAGACGGAAACATTTTCGAGTTTTTTAATTGTTATTAATGAGCAATAGTTTGTACAAGGAACGTTTTTGCCTGGTCTTAAAAATAAGATACACATAGTTTTGATATAAAAAAAGCACAAAATTCCCATTAGTTTTGTATTTAACAAAAGAAGATATAACGTATGTTGGATAAAATAGAAACTTCTAATCATGTTGAGGATCAAATAAGGAGTATCACTAAAATTGCGTCTTCTGTGCCCAGGCCTGCGCCCTTTGGGATCTAAATTCGGGGAAGCAGTTTTCTAATTTCGGAAACCAAAGGTATCTTATGAACTTGGGATAACACCTTGCTAATTCCAGTCCCTGGGAAATCCGGCAAAGTGGATTTCAGTTCAGAAAGATTATTTAAACTGGGTTTCGAGAGGAAGGGCGAGATTTATTCATGCATCTCTCGATTGGAGCAATCCCAGACAATTTGTAGCGCAATTTGTAGCATTGGTATTAACATAAGTAAATATTATTTTCCTGTTTTCTTGGATCTATTCTATTGATTTGTGTTTTCCAAACAAAACGGTTTTTGTTAGTACCGATACGGTTGGTACCCATCGGATGTACTATCGTGTTATTTACATTACTTTATCGATTTTTCTAAGCACCGAAATAAACAATCGACATACACGATTTAGGATACTTTAAAAGTACCAGAGACACTAAAAATGAAATCTAATCCATTAAATTGTTTCAATTGAAGCTTACACAAACCATGTACGTCTTATAAATTTTTTTTCAGGAAAACCCGGGAACTCAATTTTTAATGAAAAAGACCTCCATGAGCAGTATTGTAGTTTTACGTTAAGCAGGCACCAAGTTTGAAAATAAGGAACGTGTTTGTAAAATCAGCAGAAAATGAGCGAAAAAATATCATCATAGAGCTAAGGAAACTGAATCTTTCCTTATTGCTGCAGAAAAAGACAGATACTGCCATAAATCCATGCCATGTGTTAATATGGATATTGTTAAATTTAGTCAAGATTAAATACTTCAAATTAATTAATAATTCAAACTACAAAAATAGGTGAAAAGATTTATAAAAAAACTATAAATTCGAAACCATAAAGAAGAAAAATAAAAAAAAATTCCAGAGAATTTATGACTATTTGTATACAAGCCACAAAAGGACAACTCCTATGAACTGACTCAGGAAGTGTGTTGCAGATATTGAGACAAAAGTCTAAGAGTCGGATCAACAAAATCAAAAGACAAAAAATTTAAAGTCAGGTCTTGAAGTGAAAGGAAATTGATAATTATTATTCTTGTAAACCCTAACTAAAATATGTCAGTCAGGTAGAAACCATACTTTAATCGTGGATAGAGACACGGCAACAGAACAAAAAATGCTCATCCGGTCAAACTTGAAAATCCCGTTGAATTAACAAATGGATCCTAATAAGGTATCTTATAAAAGTGAAAAAATTCAATCGAACAAGATGGTAACCATAGTGTCTTTTTTTAATTGCCTATATAATCCAACGTCTGTCCGTCGCCACGTCATAGTCTAGGATAGTCATAACAACTTAACTATAAAAGGATTTATAGAACTTCCGTAATTGGCATGGAAATTGACTATAGCTTACTTTAGAAATCTAGCAATATATCACGGTTTTTAACTAATTAATATGCTCATATATAGGGGTACAAATACACATAGACGTGGAGAAATCGATCAGCGAATTTTGTAAAGGTTCAGACCAAAGGGTTCGGGATTTGGTCAGATCAAACAGAAAGAGAGGAATTACTTGCCTATATTTCTGTATTATAAGGTGTGTTATAATTCCACTGGTTTATTTTTGTGACGTATTTTTTCAAGCCAAGCGCATCATTCTTTATTTCTGAACTCAAATATAGCCCCGCCTTTTTAAAACCGGGTTAACAAACATTTTTCAAACAGTTCGTGGTAACGAACTGTAAGTATGGAGCGACCCGGCTCAATGGTAACCGAAACTGTAGAAAACGGAGTTTTGATACCAATAGATACATCAAAAGAATCAGATTTTAATGCTGATTTCAAATATAAAAGTTTCATCAAGTTTAGTCCTAGCCATCAAAAGTTACGCGCCTGAGAAAATTTGCCTTATTTTCGAAAAAAGGGGAAAAGACCCCCTAAAAGCTATAGAACCTTAATAAAAATCACACCGTCATATTCAGCGTATCAGAAAACCCTACTACAGAGGTTTCAAGCTCGTATCTACAAAAATGTGGAATTTTGCATTTTTTGCCAGAAGAAAGATCACAGATGCGTCTTTATTTGTTTTTTTTCCCCAGGGGTGATTGTATCGACCCGGTGGTCCTAGAATATCGTAGGAGGGCTCATTGGAACGGAAATTAAAAGTTCTAGTGCCCTTTTTAAGTGACCAAAAAAAATGGAGAGCAACTAGGCCCCCTCCCGCGCTCATTTTTTCCCAAAGCCACGCGATCAAAATTTTTAGATAGCCATTTTGTTCAGCATGGTCGAAAATATGATAAATATATCTTTTAGGATGACTTAATCCCCCAAAGTCCCCGGGGGGAGGGCTGAAAGTTATGAACTTTACCCAATGTTAACATATAATATTGGTTACTGGGAAGTATACAGACGTTTTCAGGGGGGATTTTTCTCTGGTAGTTGAGGGGGGAGATAGGGGGTTATGTGGGAGAATCTTTCGATGAAGGAAGTTTTCATGGGGGAAGGGACATTGCTATGAAAGGGGCGCCGGATTTCCCAGCATTGTTTTAAAAAAGATCAGAAATTATATATAAAAAAACAAATTTTTCAACTGAAAGTAAGGAGCAACATCAAAGCTTAAAACGACAGAAAACATTACGTATGTGATTGGGTTCACCCCTAGTCAATACCTCGCTCTTTAAGCCAAAGATTTTTTAGTACTTTCATAAGAGCTATTTATTCTAATTAACGGCATTTGTGATTAAGGGGTCATTTTAAAGAATTGGAACAAAATTCCAACTTTAGCTTAAAGAGCAAGGTATTGACTAGGGGGCGAACCCTCTAATATACGTTTTAAAAATATATGAATATGGAAGTTTGTTACGTAAGTTAATTCGTAAGTTACGTATATTTATTACTAATAAAAACGTTCGTAAATAAAATTAAACAAGTTTCGAGAAAGGCATTTAACCAAATAAAAGTAAAATTAATATTCAAATTGTGTTTTAATTATTCATTTACGGTGTGCCAAAATCAAAACCTGCATTAATTCAAAAACTTTCAAAATTAAATAAAAAAAAACAAGTTTTTTTAACTGAAAGTAAGGAGCGACATTAAAACTTAAAACGAACAGAAATTATTCCGGATATGAAAGGGGCTGTCCCCTCCTCAACGCCTCGCTATAACGCTAAAGTTTGACTTTCTCACAACTCTATTTTTTAAAATAGTAAAAAACTTTACCGTAAAGAGCGAGGCGTTGAGGAGGGGACAGCCCCTTTCATATACGGAATAATTTCTGTTCGTTTTAAGTTTTAATGTCGCTCCTTACTCTCAGTTAAAAAAAACTTGTTTTTTTTTATTTAATGGCTAACAAAAGCTGAGCGATAAATCTAAACTGTTGACTGCCAAGGAAATTCACTTTTTGGAATGAGAAATAATTCCACTTTTTTAAAAGCCTGATTGGCTCTTTTGTGAGAAATACTAAGCACTTAAAAGAAGGAAGGTTTTTGAGTTGCAAATTACTTTGACAAGTAGACTCTTAAAATTCTCTGGGGTTGAACCAATATTATCTGCGGTTCAAAAAAAAACAGTATTCAACTGCAATCAATATTGCTAAAACTATGAACTAACTGTTGTTGCATCTTCAATTGTCTTCTTTTTTATTAGAAAAATAAAACCAACTTTATGATTTTCGAATGGTTTACGATGAACATTATTATTTTTTTTCTTTTGGGGCACTTTCAAGACTCTTCCTCCCCCTTAAGCATAAAAATAATACGCAGAGATTAGAATTCAAGAACATACCAGAGAGCAGTAATTATAAATCACCTAAGGAAAATAACCAATAGTTAGAAATAAAGTTATAAAAAAAACTAGAAATAATCAATGCGATTTACCTCTATTGGCCTATGGGAAAGAACTAAGAAAAACCAATTTTCTGAATTATGGATTTTTAGTGTGCTCTCAACTTCATTTTACTGAGGATTGGACCCTGTAAAATCCTTGGGGATGTCCCTCTTGTGCAACGACGGCCCTCAGATAATCTTTTATGCCGGGACAGGGGCAAGAAGATGTAGCTTTCCTTTGAAGAGGTAAATGTCTTGGGGACTTAAGAGATTGTTAATGTTAGAATTTTTACGAACGGAAAGAGTTGTCACATTTAACTCATCGCTTTGCCTGTTTATTTTCTTGGTTCAACGTGGCAGCACTGACGAAAATGCGGCACTGCCATGAAAACCTCATAGTCTGAAAGAACCAAAAAAAAACTATGAAAAATTGCTAGCCTAAGATAGGCGAAGGAAATAAAAAAAAAAACTTTACTTTGATGTTTTTGTTACTTTAACCGAGGTTCTGATGAGAGCTGTGAGGAAATATACGAGTAGTACTCGTAAGTAGGACTCCAATTCCAGAAGAGAGGTAATTAGCAAACATTTGACCAAGCAGTGCAAAAACAAATATGTGCTTAAACATATACTATACCAACCATATCTATAAGTTCGAACTAAATAAGCTTACTGATCAACTTAATGGGTCTTGCAAATGTTGTCTTATGGTTATTAGTTGGAAGCTGTTTGTTTAGTTGTCAAGTTTTGGCTATATAGACTTTAAGCTTGTTTACTCATTAAACAACAATAAACTTTAAAATTTGCTTAATAGAACAGGCACGTGTGCAAAGGAGAAGGGAGGTTTTCGTCTCTCCCCCCCCCCAAAAAAAAAAAAAAAACTAGCAACTTTTCCCAAAATGTTTTTATATTTTCATATAATTCACCTGCTTTTGCCTCCCTTTTTTAAAATTTTGGCATTCAAAATGTTAAACGTCTCCCAGAGATGAAATCTCATGTACAGGACCGCAAAAGTATGGCACTAAATTTGGTTCTTGACCTCTTTTTTTTTAAGGTCCTTAATTGTTAAAATATATATGGCGGTGTAAGTTTCCGCTTTTATAAAAATTTACTCAAACATCCGCCTTTTATTTCACTGTCCTTGGTAATTTATGTACATGTTTTGGATTTTCTTTTTTGTTTTTTTTTTGCATGGCCTGAGTTTAATGTTTGCTAATGACCTCTCGTCTGGAATCTCATCTCTTCTCAACCTCCAGTGTTTGACAGAGCAGTGTCTTTCATTCTTTTTTGTTTTGCTTTCTTTTTAAAATAAACCCGATTGAACTTGAACTTGACTCTGTGTTCATGTTTTGTCAAACCTCTCATATTAGCCTTGTTTATAAGATATAGAATAGTGCTTATAGACTTTCTTGGGCTCTTGATTCGAGAGCTACCCTTCATGTAGATATGAAAGCTAAATTAGAGTATTGATAAGTTATCTATTGATAAGTTATCATTGATAAAGTTTCCCTATTCAGAACACTTTGAATGTCTCTCACCTTTTTTTGCGACCCCTCCCCCCTGTTAAATTAGTAAATACGAGTTTAAGACAGATAAGGCAATAAAGAGGGGCTTTAAATCACATACGCATACCGCTTAATAAGATCTAGTAAAAAAAAAAAGTCTATTAAATGGGAAATTTACCGGATCGGACTTGAGGATTGAATGACTGATAATATTTTTTTAAGTAATTATTTACTGTTCTTCCGTGTTTGGTATAAAAGACAAATGTTTATAGGCCTTTTTTTGGGCAATCGGCATTTAACATATTTATCGTATCTAGTTAAGATACATTTTGTTTTCAATCACCTTTTTTCCTTTTTAAGTTAAGTTTACTAATTCTTTGAATTTTTTCTTTTAATTTAATATTTTTCTTTCTTAAATTCCAAACTTAAATTTTAATTTAAAGTTTTGAATTTTCTTAAATCGAAATTTTTCCCGTTAATTTTGAATTATTGAATTTTTTATGTTAAGGACCATCGTCAACTTACTCCTTGACAGCCCAATTAAGCCTAAGAGCTTCATTAAAAAAAAAAAAAAAAAAAAAAAAAAAAAAAAAAAAAAAAAAAAAAAAAAATACATTCTCGATCTGATCTGTATCTGCCGAAACAATTACTGCTATTGCCATCCTATTTCCATAATGCTTTCAACGATAAAGCCGTGATATCTCTCCTTGGACTCAATTCTGTTTCGAACACATGACCCTTTCCCCCTTGGTCGGAAGACACTCAAAGCCTCCCTTTATAAACAACAGTATGCAACAGTATGCTCTCGAATAAAACGAAAGCATGGTCTCTTTGTTTTTTCGCCCCCTCGGATGATCTCAAAGCAACAGTGGAAGTCAAAGTCCCTTCTGAGATGACTCAGTTGATTACCGGACACTGCAAATTAAATCTCTTCTTACAAAAAGTAAGTCTCTTCTTACAAAATAAAAAAGTTTCTGGTAAGGAAGTGTAAGTAAGGAATGACGTGGCTCAACAGTATCCGACACTCTAAAAACGGAATTTTGATGCCACTCGATATATCAAAAGAATCGGCTTAATATGCAAATGGCAAATAGTTTTATTAAGTTTAGTGTTACCCGTCAAATGCTACAATCTTGAGACAATTCGACAGATTGTTAAAAAAGAGGAAAAACAACCCCTAAAGTCAAAAAATCTTGATGAAAATCGTACTATCAGATTCAGCATATCGGAGAACCCTACTCTGGAGGTTTCAAGCTTCTATCTGCGAAAATGTTGAATTTTTTTTGCCAGAAAAAAAGATGTTAGTAGTATCCTATATTGCTATATCAACCCTACAAGAAACCCTACGCCTGAGGCATGAATATACAGTGCAGTCTAACCAGTACATTGACTTACCAAGGACAGTCACCTATTAATACGAACGATACATGAGTTACCAGACTGGTTTCGTTTCACGGGTTCATTAATAGAACAACTAATGTTTTTTGAAAAGGGTAATTACTTCTATGTTCAATAACCAAATTAAACTTCCGATGGTTAAGAATGCGTCACGGGTAATTCAAGAATGAGGAATGGGATGCTATAGTTAGGATGGTTTTAAGTTGAAAATTGTGCCATTTGCGTAAAAATAACTCTATTTGCGAATTTTTTGCGAAAAGGTATTTGCGAAAAGGTATTCCGATGGTTAAGAATGCGTAACGGGTAACTAAAGGATTAGGAATGGGAAGCTATAGTTAGAATGGTTTTAAGTTGAAAATTGTGCCATTTGTGTAAAAATAACTCTATTTGCGAATTTTTTGCGAAAAGGTATTTGCGAAAAGGTCTTCCGTTGGTTAAGAATGCCTCACGGGTAATTAAAGAATGAGGAATGGGATGCTTGCATCAACAATACAAAGAATATGCTCAGATATGTAATAGATTTGACGCCAAGGTATTCAATAGCTTAATGGTGTTAAATCATTTTGCGGAAAAGCTAAATCTAATTGTAAAAAAGGGTATAGCATTTGCAAATTGGACTGTATGAACGATATTAATTTTTGATTGAATAATAGGGATGTGAATGATCCTAATTACTGATCGGATTGTATGAAGGTAAAAAAAGGGCTAAACTGATTATCAGTTAAGGTAACCCCTCGGGGTTGTTAACTCATAGCTTATTTATTATAAATTTGGAATAACATCAATCTATGAAAATGGTTAACAATGATAAAATGGTCTTGTGACTTGACCTAGCTTTACTTCTTCGATGTGTTCTGTATAATACACAAGTGGCGTTTGAACAGTGTTGTCAATTTAAAATAGAGTCTAACGTTATAGTATACTAAAAAGTTGATACTAAGAGAGATATAGATGGCGAGAAAAGAATTTTAATAAAGAAACTCTGAACAATCCATAGAAATCTTGACAAATCAAGTAGTGAGGTGTATAGGAGTGCGAACCGTCAAGGATCATAAGCACCAATGACCCTAACCACCAGGGACCTCAACCCCCAAAGGTCCCCTATTCCCCAAACTCCACAGGACCCCTTCCCCCAACTTTTTGGCCCTCCTCCCCCCATTTTTTTTATTAAGTTTTTCTTAACTTTTTTTATTATTTTTTTTAACATGATATATTCTTTCAACTTTTTATAAAAAAAATCACATTTAATATTTTCCAAATTCAAAATGAGAATGATATAGAAATGTTAGTCGTGACTTTTACTATTAGAAAAATATTGTTTGTAGTAGCACTTTCTTTTTATTGGACTAAATTTTTTTTGGGACTTCGAAATTATTCAACTTTTTTTTACGTATCTTAAAATGACATGAAACATGCTTATGGCTCTAACAACTGTACTCTATGCTTGCTCAGAGACACGATGCGGCTTTCCCACTGGTACTCTATGTCCGGTTATCGACACTACCTAGTTTATTGGATGTATTAAATCAGTATTTTTTACACAGTGGAAGAATAAACACAACTCATATCTCTAAGAAGTGAAAATGAAGCACTTTAAGAAAGTATGTTCACATGATAGTGTTATTGTAGCATTGAATGCTGACAAGGAGAAGTATCTAAACTATTAAATAAGTACAAGTGGTAGCACTATCGTAAACGTGTGCATGCATTGTCATGACAATAAGGAATTGAATTTCTTTGGAGTACCAAAAAATTCAACTCTTATGATGGTGGATATGCGAGATTGAGATCTCCGGAGATGATTGCACTCAAAGAGAATGCCAAAATAAAAATAATAGTTGATGAAGAGGGGCATCTTCTTGCTAGTGCTTGTGGTAACATGTTACCCAGTGTTAAACAATATCGTCAGCTTTCGGGTATTAGCATTCAAATGAAAGCAAAGACGAAAAGAAAGGCCTACTCTTCTACTAATGTCATAAACCATATCTTGTCTACGTGCCGGAACTTTTACCTGTGTAAAAATAGTGTGATACTAGACAGTGAAATTGCCAGAAAAATAAAAAGGGCATTGGCAGAAAATATCACTAAGGAATATAAAGATGAATCGATGAAAAAAAAGTACCAGCAAACGTTACTGCCATTGATCAATCAGTCAATGAACCAAATAATACCAAAGACGAAAAGCATATTGACCCGTTGTTGATGACACACCAGTAAAAATTGTGTATGACTCAAAATGGAATAATGATTATTCTACTGATTACGAACTAAGAGAAGACAATAGCTATAGTATCAAGAGAGAACATGGTGAAGCATTTTATGGAACAGATTCAAAATGTCTAAAGTTGATCATTAATATAAATAATGTATAATAATGTATCTACCATATATTTATATTAATATCATATATGTCATTATTCCATTAAAAATATGTTATCTATTACATTGTTATATTCCTATTATTTCTAGGGTAGCTAAGACAAACACTGAGAGAAGCAAACACCTGATCAAACACATAAGCAAAAAGAGTGAGAGACATGTAAAAATACATAGATTCAGACATACAAACCGACAAATACAGGCACTGGGATAAGCAAACACCTGCCCAGACACACACAGGCAAAGAGAGTGAGAAACAAATACAAACATATAGATTCAGACATACAAACATAGAAAGATATAGATTCAGACATACAAGCCAACAATGACAGGTATTGAGATAGGCAAACACCCACCCAGACACATAAGCAGAGGAAGTGAAAGAGACAAAAACACATATAAATATATAGGTTCTGACATACAAACCGACAAAGACAGTCACTGAGATAAGCAAACACCCGCCCAGACACATAGGCCCAGAGAGTGAGAGAGACAAAAACACATGCAAATATATAGATTCAGACATACAAACCAACAATGACAGGCATTGAGAAAGGCAAACACCTGCCCAGACACAAAAGCAAAGAGAGTGAGAGTGACAAAAACACATATAAATATATAGATTCTGACATACAAACCGACAAAGACAGGCACTGTGAGAAGCAAACATCCGCCCAGACACATAGGCAAGGAGACGGGGAGAGACAAAAACACATGCAAATACATAGATTCAGACATACAAACCAACAATGACAGGCATTGAGAAAGGCAAACAACTGCCCAGACACATAAGCAAAGAGAGTGAGAGTGAAAAAAACACATATAAATATATAGATTCTGACATACAAACTGACAAAGACAGGCACTGAGATAAGCAAACACCCGCCTAGACACATAGGCAAAGAGAGTGAGAGAGACAAAAAACACATCTAAATATATAGATTCAGACATACAAAGCAACAATCACAGACATTGAGATAGGCAAACACCCGCCCAGACACAAAAGCAGAGGAAGTGAAAGAGACCAAAACACGTATAAATATATAGATTCTGACATACAAACCGACAAAGACAGTCACTGAGATAAGCAAACACCCGCCCAGACACTTAAGCAAAGAGAGTGAGAGAGTCAAAAACAAATAAATATATAGATTCTGACATACAAACCGACAAAGACAGGCACTGAGATAAGCAAACTTCCGCCCATACACATAGGCAAAGAGAGTGAGAGAAACAAAAAACACATGTAAATATATAGATTCAGACATACAAAGCAACAATCACAGGCATTGAGATAGGCAAACACCCGCCCAGACACATAAGCAGAGGAAGTGAAAGAGACAAAAACACATATAAATATATAGATTCTGACATACAAACCGACAAAGACAGTCACTGAGATAAGCAAACACCCGCCCAGACACATAGGCCAAGAGAGTGAGAGAGACAAAAACACATGCAAATGTATAGATTCAGACATACAATCCAACAATGACAGGCATTGAGATAGGCAAACACCCGCCCAGACACATAAGCAAAGAGAGTGAGAGTGACAAAAACACATATAAATATATAGATTCTGACATAAAAAACCAACAAAGACAGGCACTGGGAGAAGCAAACATCCGCCCAGACACATAGGCAAGGAGAGTGGGAGAGATAAAAACACATACAAATATATTGATTCAGACATACAAACCGACAGAGACAGGCACAGAGATAAGAAAACATCCGCCCAGACACATAGGCCCAGAGAGTGAGAGAGACAAAAACACATGCAAATATATAGATTCAGACATACAAAGCAACAATGACAGGCATTGAGATAGGCAAACACCCCGCCCAGACACATAAGCAAAGGGAGTGAGAGAGTCAAAAACACATTAATATATAGATTCTGACATACAAACCGACAAAGACAGGCACTGGGAGAAGCAAACATCCGCCCAGACACATAGGCAAGGAGAGTGGGAGAGATAAAAAACACATGCAAATATATTGATTCAGACATAAAAGCGACAAAGACAGGCACTGAGATAAGCAAACACCCGCCCAGGCAAATAGACCCAGAGAGTGAGAGAGACAAAAACACATGCAAATATATAGATTCAGACATACAAAGCAACAATCACAGGCATTGAGATAGGCAAACACCCACCCAGACACATAAGCAGAGGAAGTGAGAGAGACAAAAACACATATAAATATATGGATTCTGACATACAAACCGACAAAGACAGGCACTGAGAGAAGCAAACATCCGCCCAGACACATAGGCAAGGAGAGTGGGAGAGATAAAAACACATACAAATATATAGATTCAGACATACAAAGCAACAATGACAGGCATTGAGATAGGCAAACACCCCGCCCAGACACATAAGCAAAGAGAGTGAGAGAGTCAAAAACATATAAATATATAGACTCTGACATGCAAACCGACAAAGACAGGCACCGGGAGAAGCAAACTTCCGCCCAGACACATAGGCAAAGAGAGTGGGAGAGATAAAAAACATATGCAAATATAAAGATTCAGACATACAAACCAACAATGACAGGTATTGAGATAGGCAAACACCCGCCCAGACACATAGGCAGAGGAAGTGAAAGAGACAAAAACACATATAAATATATAGATTCTGACATACAAACCGACAAAAACAGTCACTGAGATAAGCGAACACCCGCCCCGACACATAGGCCCAGAGAGTGAGAGAGACAAAAACACATGCAAATGTATAGATTCATACATACAATCCAACAATGACAGGCATTGAGATAGGCAAACACTCGCCCAGACACATAAGCAAAGAGAGTGAAAGTAACAAAAACACATATAAATATATAGATTCTGACATACAAACCAACAAAGACAGGCACTGGGAGAAGCAAACATCCGCCCAGACACATAGGCAAGGAGAGTGGGAGAGATAAAAACACATACAAATATAAAGATTCAGACATACAAACCGACAGAGACAGGCACATAGATAAGAAAACACCCGCCTAAACACAGGCCCAGAGAGTGAGACAGATAAAAACACATACAAATATATAGATTCAGACATACAAAGCAACAATGACAGGCATTGAGATAGGCAAACACCCCGCCCAGACACATAAGCAAAGAGAGTGAGAGAGTCAAAAACATATAAATATATAGATTCTGACATACAAACCGACAAAGACAGGCACTGGGAGATGCAAACATCCGCCCAGACACATAGGCAAGGAGAGTGAGACAGATAAAAACACATACAAATATATAGATTCAGACATACAAAGCAACAATGACAGGCATTGAGATAGGCAAACACCCCGCCCAGACACATAAGCAAAGAGAGTGAGAGAGTCAAAAACATATAAATATATAGACTCTGACATGCAAACCGACAAAGACAGGCACCGGGAGAAGCAAACTTCCGCCCAGACACAAAGACAAAGAGAGTGGGAGAGATAAAAACACATGCAAATATAAATATTCAGACATACAAACCAACAATGACAGGTATTGAGATAGGCAAACACCCGCCCAGACACATAAGCAGAGGAAGTGAAAGAGACAAAAACACATATAAATATATAGATTCTGAAACACAAACCGACAAAAACAGTCACTGAGATAAGCAGACACCCTCCCAGACACATAGGCCCAGAGAGTGAGAGAGACAAAAACATATGCAAATATATAGATTCAGACATACAAACTAACAATGACAGGCATTGAGAAAGGCAAACACCCGCCCAGAAACATAAGCTAAGAGAGTGAGAGTGACAAAAACACATATAAATATATAGATTCAGACATACAAAGCAACAATGACAGGCATTGCGATAAGCAAACACCCCGCCCAGACACATAAGCAAAGAGAGTGAGAGAGTCAAAAACATACAAATATATAGATTCTGACATACAAACCGACAAAGACAGTCACTGAGATAAGCAATCACCCGCCCCGACACATAGGCCCAGAGAGTGAGAGAGACAAAAATACATGCAAATATATAGATTCAGACATACAAACCAACAATGACAGGCATTGAGATAGGCAAACACCTGCCCAGACACATAAGCAAAGAGAGTGACAGTGACAAAAACACATATAAGTATATAGATTCTGACATACAAACCGACAAAGACAGGCACTGTGAGAAGCAAACATCTGCCCAGACACATAGGCAAGGAGACAGGGAGAGATAAAAACACATGCAAATATATTGATTCAGACATACAAACCGACAAAAACAGGCACTGAGATAAGCAAACACCCGCCCAGACACATAGGCCCAGAGAGTGAGAGAGACAAAAATACATGCAAATATATAGATTCAGACATACAATCCATCAATGACAGGCATTGAGATAGGCAAACACCCTGCCCAGACACATAAGCAAAGAGAGTGAGAGATTCAAAAACACATAAATATATGGATTCTGCCATACAAACCGACAAAGACAGGCACTGAGATAAGCACACTTCCGCCCAAACACATAAGCAGAGGAAGTGAAAGAGACAAAAACACCTATAAATATATAGATTCTGACATACAAACCGACAAAAACAGTCACTGAGATAAGCAAACACCCGCCCAGACACATAGGCCCAGAGAGTGAGAGAGACAAAAACACATGCAAATATATAGATTCAAACAAACAATCCAACAATGACAGGCATTGAGATAGGCAAACACCCCGCCCAGACACATAAGCAAAGAGAGTGAGAGAGTCAAAAACACATAAATATATAGACTCTGACATACAAAGCGACAAAGACAGGCACTGAGATAAGCAAACTTCTGCCCAGACACATAGGCAAAGAGAGTGAGAGAAACAAAAAACACATGTAAATATATAGATTCAGACATACAAAGCAACAATCACAGGCATTGAGATAGGAAAACAACCGCCCAGACACATAAGCAGAGGAAGTGAAAGAGACAAAAACACATATAAATATATAGATTCTGACATACAAACCGACAAAGACAGTCACTGAGATAAGCAAACACCCGCCCAGACACATAGGCCCAGAGAGTGAGAGAGACAAAAACACATGCAAATATATAGATTCAGACATATAATCCAACAATGACAGGCATTGAGATAGGCAAACACCCGCCCAGACACATAAGCAAAGAGAGTGAGAGTGACAAAAACACATATAAATATATATTGATTCTGACACACAAACCAACAAAGACAGGCACTGGGAGAAGCAAACATCCGCCCAGACACATAGGCAAGGAGAGTGGGAGAGATAAAAACAAATGCAAATATATTGATTCAGACATACAAACCGCCAGAGACAGGCACTGAGATAAGAAAACACCCGCCCAGACACATAGGCCCAGAGAGTGAGAGAGACAAAAACACATGCAAATATATAGATTCAGACATACAAAGCAACAATGAAAGGCATTGAGATAGGCAAACACCCCGCCCAGACACATAAGCAAAGAGAGTGAGAGAGTCAAAAACACATAAATATATAGATTCTGACATACAAACCGACAAAGACAGGCACTGGGAGAAGCAAACTTCCGCCCCAGACACATAGGCCCAGAGAGTGAGAGAGACAAAAACACATGCAAATATATAGATTCAGACATACAAAGCAACAATGACAGGCATTGAGATAGGCAAACACCCCGCCCAGACACATAAGCAAAGAGAGTGAGAGAGTCAAAAACACATAAATATATCGATTCTGACATACAAACCGACAAAGACAGGCACTGGGAGAAGCAAACTTCCGCCCAGACACATAGGCAAAGAGAGTGGGAGAGATAAAAACACTTGCAAATATATAGATTCAGACATACAAACCAACAATGACAGGCATTGAGATATGACTATGCATCATTTCGTTGAATTTAGGTTAGATCAATTATAGATGGCAGCACACCCGCTCAGACACACAGTCATAGTGAGAGATATCCAAAAAGTTGGGTTGATCCAGGTTCACTTAGAGTGGCGCGCCACTCTCTGGGCCTATGTGTCTGGGAGGGTGTTTGCATATCTCAGTGACTGTCTTTGTCGGTTTGTATGTCAGAATCTATATATTTATATGTGTTTTTGTCTCTTTCACTTCCTCTGCTTATGTGTCTGGGCGGGTGTTTTCCTATCTCAATGCCTGTGATTGTTGCTTTGTATGTCTGAATCTATATATTTACATGTGTTTTTTGTCTCTCTCACTCTCTTTGCCTGTGTGTCTGTGAGGGTGTTTGCTTATTTCAGTGATTGTCTCTGTAGATTTGTATGTCTGAATCAATATATTTGCATGTGTTTTTATCTCTCCCCGTCTCCTTGCTATGTGTCTGGGCGGAGGTTTGCTTCTCACAGTGCATGTCTTTGTCGGTTTGTATTTCAGAATCTATATATTTATATGTGTTTTTGTCACTCTCACTCTCTTTGCTTATGTGTATGGGCGGGTGTTTGTCTTTCTCAATGCCTGTCATTGTAGATTTGTTTGTCTGAATCTATATATTTGCATGTGTTTTTGTCTCTCTCATTCTCTGGGCCTATGTGTCTGGGCGGGTGTTTGCTTATCTCAGTGACTGTCTATGTCGGTTTGTATGTCAGAATCTATATATTTATATGTGTTTTTGCCTCTTTCACTTCCTCTGCTTATGTGTCGGGGCGGGTGTTTGCCTATCTCAATACCTGTCATTGTTGGTTTGTATGTCTGAATCTATATATGTGCATGTGTTTTTGTCTCTCCCATTCTCTTTGCCTATGTGTATGGGCGGAAGTTTGCTTCTCCTAGTGCCTGTCTTTGTCGGTTTTGTATGTCAGAATCTATATATTTATATGTTTTTGACTCTCTCACTCTCTTTGCTTATGTGTCTGGGCAGGGTGTTTGCCTATTTCAGTGCCTGTTATTGTTGCTTTGTATGTCTGAATCTATATATTTATATGTGTTTTTGTCACTCTCACTCTCTTTGCTTATGTGTCTGGGCGGGGTGTTTGCCTTTCTCAATGCCTGTCATTGTTGATTTGTATGTCTGAATCTATATATTTGCATGTGTTTTTGTCTCTCTCACTTTCTGGGCCTATGTGTCTGGGCGGATGTTTGCTTATCTCAGTGACTGTCATTGCCAGTTTGTATGTCAGAATCTATATATTTATATGTGTTTTTGCCTCTTTCACTTCCTCTGCTTATGTGTCTGGGCGGGTGTTTGCCTGTCTCAATACCTGTCATTGTTGGTTTTTGTGTCTGAATCTATATATTTGCAGGTGTTTTTATCTCTCCCACTCTCTTTGCCTATGTGTCTGGGTGGAAGTTTGCTTCTCCCAGTGCCTGTCTTTGTCGGTGTGTATGTCAAAATCTATATATTTATATGTTTTTGACTCTCTCACTCTCTTTGTTTATGTGTCTGGGCGGGGTGTTTGCCTATCTCAATGCCTGTCATTGTTGCTTTGTATGTCTGAATCTATATATTTGCATGTGTTTTTGTCTCTCTCACTCTCTGGGCCTATGTGTCTGGGTGGGTCTTTGCTTCTCCCAGTGCCTGTCTGTGTTGGTTTGTATGTCAGAATCTATATATTTATGTGTTTTTGACTCTCTCACTCTCTTTGCTTATGTGTCTGGGGTGGGGTGTTTGTCTATCTCAATGCCTGTCGTTGTTGCTTTGTATGTCTGAATCTATATTTTTGCATGCCTTTTTATCTCTCTCACTCTCTGGGCCTATGTGTCTGGGCAGGTGTTTTCTTATCTCACTGCCTGTCTCTGTCGGTTTGTATGTCTGAATCAATATATTTGTATGTGTTTTTATCTCTCCCACTCTCCTTGTCTATATGTCTGGGCGGATGTTTGCTTCTCCCAGTGCCTGTCTTTGTCGATTTGTATGTCTGAATCCATATATTTATATGTTTTTTGGTCTCTCTCACTTCCTCTGCTTATGTGTCTGGGCGGGGTGTTTGCCTATCTCAATGCCTGTCATTGTTGCTTTGTATGTCTGAATCTATATATTTGCATTTGTTTTTGTCTCTCTCACTTTCTGGGCCTATGTGTCTGGGCGGGTGTTTGCTTATCACAGTGCCTGTCTCTGTCGGTTATATGTCTGAATCAATATATTTGGCATGCGTTTTTATATCTCCCACTCTCCTTGCCTATGTGTCTGGGCGAATGTTTGCTTCTCTCAGTGCCTGTTTTTGTCGGTTTGTATGTCAGAATCTATATATTTATATGTGTTTTGTCACTTTCACTCTCTTTGCTTATGTGTAGGGGCGGGTGTTTGCCTATCTCAATGCCTGTCATTGTTGGTTTGTATGTCTGAATCTATATATTTGCATCTGTTTTTATCTCTTTCACTCTTTTTGCTTGTGTGTTTGGGCGGGTGTTTGCTTATTCCAGTGCATGTCTTTCTCGGTTTGTATGTCTGAATCTATATGTTTGTGTGTGTTTCTCACTCTCTTTGTCTGTGTGTGTCTGGGCAGGTGTTTGCTTATCCCAGTGCCTGTCTTTGTCGGTTTGTATGTCCGAATCTATGTATTTGTATGTGTCTCTAACTCTTTTTGCTTGTTTGTTTGGTCAGGTGTTTGCTTCTCTCAGTTTTTGTCTTAGCTTACCCTAGAAATAATGGGAATATAACAAAGTAATAGATAACATATTTTTAATGGAATAATGACATATATGATATTAATATAAATATATGGTAGATACATTATTATAACTTATTAATATCAATGATCAACTTTGGACATTTTGAATCTGTTCCATAAAATGCTTCACCATGTTCTCTCTTGATACTTTAGCTATTGTCTTCTCTTAGTTCGTAATCAGTAGAATAATCATTATTCCATTTTGAGTCATACACAATTTTTACAGGTGTGTCATCGACAAGGTCAATATGCTTTTCGTCTTTGGTATTATTTGGTTCATTGACTGTTTGATCAATTGCAGTAACGTTTGCTGGTACTTTGTTTTTCATCGATTCATCTTTATATTCCTTAGTGATATTTTCTGCCAATGCCCTTCTTATTTTTCTGGCAATTTCACTGTCTACTATCACACTATTTTTACACAGGTAACAGTTCCGGCACGTAGACAAGATATGGTTTATGATATTAGTAGAAGAGTAGGCCTTTCTTTTCGTCTTTGCTTTCATTTGAATGCTAATACCCGAAAGCTGACGATATGGTTTAACACTGGGTAACATGTTACCACAAGCACTAGCAAGAAGATGCCCCTCTTCATTAACTATTATGTTTATGTTGGCATTCTCTTTGAGTGCAATCATCTCTGGAGATCTCAATCTCGCATATCCACCATCATAAGAGTTAAATTTTTTTGGTACTCCAAAGAGATTTAATTCTTTACTGTCATGACAATGCACGCATAAGTTTCGGATAGTGCTACCACTTGTACTTATTTCATAGTTTAAATATTTCTCCTTGTCAGCATTCAATGCTACAATAACACTATCATGTGAACATACTTTCTTAAAATGCTTCATCTTCACTTCTTAGAGATATGAGTTGTGTTTATTCTTCCACTTTAAAAAATACTGATTTAATACATCCAATAAACTAGGTATTGTCGATAACCGGACATAGAGTACCAGTGGGAAAGCCGCATCGTGTCTCTGAGCAAGCATAGAGTGCAATGGTTTTAGCCATAAGCATATTTTATGTAATTTTAAGATACGTAAAAAAAGTTAGTCCAATAAAAAAAACTGCTACTACAAACAATATTTTTCTAATGGTAAAAGTCACGACTAACATTTCTATATTATTCTCATTTTGAATTTGGAAAATATTAAATGTGATTTTTTTATAAAAAGTTGAAAAAATATAAAATGTTAAAAAAATTAATAAAAAGTTAAAAAAAAACTACAAAAAAATTCAAAAAAATGGGGGGGAGGGGGTGAGAAAGTCGCATGGTGTCTCTGGGCAAGTATATAGTACAATTGTTAGAGCCATAAGCATATTTCATGTCATTTTAAGATACGTAAAAAAAGTTGAATAATTTCGAAGTCCAAAAAAAAAATTGTCCAATAAAAAAAAAGTGCTACTACAAACAATATTTTTCTAATTGTAAAAGTCGTGACACACATATCTATATCATTCCAATTTTGAATTTGGAAAATATTAAATGTGAATTTTTTATGTTTTAAGTATGTTTCATGTCATTCTAAGAGATGTAAAAAAAGTTGAAAGAATATATCATGTTAAAAAAATAATAAAAAATGTTAAAAAAAACTTAAAAAAAATCCAAAAAAAAATGGGAGGAGGGGGGCCAAAAAGTTGGGGGGAGGAGTTCTTTGGAGTTTGGGAAATAGGAGACCTTTGGGGGTTGAGCTCCCTGGTGGTTAGGTTCATTGGTGCTTATGATCCTTGACGGTTCGTACTCATATATACCTCACTACTTGATTTGTAAGGATTTCTATGAATTGTTCTGAATTTCTTTATTAAAATTCTTTTCTTGCCATCTACATCTCTGTTAGTATCAACTTTTTAGTATACTATAACGTTAGACTCTATTTTAAATTGACAACACTGTTCAAACGCCACTTATGTATTATACAGAACACATCGAAGAAGTAAAGCTAGGTCAAGTCACAAGACCATTTTATCATTGTTAACCATTTTTATAGATTGATGGTATTCCAAATTTATAATAAATAAGCTATGAGTTAACAACCGCGAGGGGTTACCTTAACTGATAATCAGTTTAGCCCTTTTTTTACCTTCATACAATTCGATCACTAATTAGGATCATTCACATCCCTATTATTCAATCAAAAATTAATATCGTTCATACAGTCCAATTCGCAAATGCTATACCCTTTTTTGCAATTAGAGTTAGCTTTTACGCAAAATAATTTAACACCAATTAAGCTATTGAATACCTTGTACCAGTGTCTCTTGTAGGCGTCAAATCTATTACATATCTGAGCATATTCTTTGTATTGTTGATACAAGCATCCCATTCCTCATTCTTTAATTCCGCGTGAGGCATTCTTAACCAATGGAATACCTTTCCGCAAATACCTTTTCACAAAAAATTCGCAAATAGAGTTATTTTTACGCAAATGGCACAATTTTCAACTTAAAACCATTCTAACTATAGCATCCCATTCCTCATTCTTTAATAACCCGTTACGCATTCTTAACCATCGGAATACCTTTTCGCAAATACCTTTTCGCAAAAAATTCGCAAATAGAGTTATTTTTACGCAAATGGCACAATTTTCAACTTAAAACCATTCTAACTATAGCATCCCTTTCCTCATTCTTTAATTACCCGTTACGGATTCTTAACCATCGGAATACCTTTTCGCAAAAAAATCGAAAATAGAGTTATTTTTACGCAAATGGCACAATTTTCAACTTAAAACCATTCTAACTATAGCATCCCATTCCTCATTCTTTAATTACCCGTGACGCATTCTTAACCATCGAAAGTTTAATTTGGTTGTTGAACATAGAAGTAATTGCCCTTTTCAAAAACATTAGTTGTTCTATTAATGAACCCGTGAAACGAAACCAGTCTGGTAACTCATGTATCGTTCGTAGTAATAGGTGACTGTCCTTGGTAAGTCAATGTACCGGTTAGACTGCACTGTATATTCATGCCTCAGGCGTAGGGTTCCTTGTAGGGTTGATAGAGCAATATAGGATACTACTGATGTTTGTTTACTTTTTGTTTTCTTTTTGTTTTGTTTTTTTCCAAGGGTGATCGTAGCAACCCAGTGGTCCTAGAATGTCGGGAGAGGGCTCATTCGAAACTGGTTTAAAACCGGTTTATATAATTCAAAAGTAGATTATATTCATGTGTATGTAGTAAAGAAGAAAATAAACGATGAATTTAGAATTAGCCAGGTTTTATTTTAGTTTGTTAATTATTTCATGAATTAGTGTTGTAGTGCTTTTATGTATTGTGTTGGTTATATAGTTGTTTTAGATTGAAAAGTGAAATTTTCGCTGCGAGTTCAGTTATTAAATTAGTTCATTCGTTCATGAGCATTATCGAGAGAAAGGCGTTTGTTCTTGATGCTTATGATCCGTAAAAAAAAAAAAAAAAAAAAAAAAAAAAAAAAAAAAAAAAAAAAAAGTCGGCAAAAAATGAAATCAGGAGCTTCAACATCCTTATGCACAACTGTTACAGTGTTATACACTGTTTGGTGTTTATCTTTCAAGCATTTTTTTGCTGATTATTCATTTAC
Organism: Artemia sinica; assembly: GCA_027921565.1. Lineage (NCBI taxonomy): Eukaryota > Metazoa > Arthropoda > Branchiopoda > Anostraca > Artemiidae > Artemia > Artemia sinica. Next base: position 75,768,214 of record CM051259.1, read on the forward strand.
GTTTCTTTTTCTTATTTTTTATTTTTTTGTCTAAAAAAGAAATTTGAATTATTCAACAACTTTTGCGATGCAGTTTAACTTTAAAAAAAAACTCAAGAAAGCTTAGTTTTCAGGAAAGTGCTAGTTTTTCAGAATTCTACAAGTATAGGGACAGGCATCTGTGATCTCAGTTCGGGCAAAAAACACATGATTTCAAATTTTGTACATAGGAGCTTGAAACTTCTACAAAAGGGTTCTCTGATATGCTGAATCCTATGGTGAGATTTTTATTAAGCTCCCTTGACTTTATGGGGATGTTTCCGCCACTTATTTGTAGACATATACAGAATTACGGGGCATCACAAATATACTTACTCTGTTATCAGTCACGTATGGAAGATTGAGGCCTTTGAGCCCTTAATCTACTAAAATCATGCATTTTTACCTTATCGTTTAATTTATTATGTATTCCATATAATTTGTCTTATATTCCGTTTATTTTGAATTAACCCCCCCCCCTCCCATAAAAGGGGAAAAAAACCCTAAATTTTGTCAAACTTCACAGTAATTTCTTATGTAAATACTTCTCATCAAGGAGCTGCCCATTTTCCATCATCTGGTGTGCATATTAGTGAGCTCTGTGTGCCGCAAGTTCTTCCACAGTTGGGCCAGTCACCACAACGCTTGATCTATTTCTTCCATGGTTGGCACGCTTTTTCAACGCCTGTCATGCACCAGCTGGTGTACGTAATTTGTGAAAGTCGGCAACCCCTCACTTTCCTAGTCAGTGATAATTTGAATCATATGTAGGATCAGTATTAAAATTCAAAAATTCCCCGCTTTATTCTAATCACTCTCCCTCAGTGTTCAAGTTCATTATGAGACGAGCGATGGTCTCATTAGTAGCCAATATCATGACCAATATAACAGATATTTACTTGTATTGCATCAAGAGTCTCAGCATTTCATTTCTGAATAACTGTAACCATTAGATCTGTTTCATCCTCTTGCAGGGGAAATTGAAGACAGGTTGCACAATATAGAAAGTCAGATTGCCGACCAATTTACCATTGTGAAGACAATGATATTGAATATAGAACAGAAAATGGCATCTCAAGAAAATAATATGAAAAGATATCTTCGTAAACTCTATGGATCTATGGAAAACCTACAAACATCTTGCAGAAGTGGGGGTCGATATTTAGCTAAACAAGGGCAAAAACATAATAGAGGAAGTGGAGCTCAAGATGGTCCAGGGATTAGCACTCCAGGGAAATCAAGAACTGCTCAAACGTAAGACATCAATCTATTTTCTAAGCCTATCTTAGGTGGTTTCAATTGTAAACAAAAGTCAGGATCGAAAGAGGGATAAATTGTATTTTAATTTGCAATTCATCTTTTGGTTGATGAACTTAAATAAAGAAAAACAAGTTATTTTTCAAATGCAAGTAAAGAGCGACATTAATATCTAAAACCAAGAGCGATTATTCCGTAGTTCAGGGGACTACCCAATCCTCAGCCACTACATTTTTACACTTAAGGTTGACTTATTTCACCACTAACTTGGGAACGAATGGTCTACCGCAAGGGCAATGGGAATGAGCAAGGGCAAGGGCAAAATTGATGTGCATTCGCTTTGAAAAGATAAATTTTCAGTTCAAATGTTTTAAAAGGGCAACTGGTAAAGAACTTTTTAGCCTATATTCACAGGCTAACCTACACAGAAGGAAAAGTGACGGCAGAGTGGTTGTCCTTTAAGAATAAGACTTTTGAAAACAGGGGAAAATATGAGAACCAAAAATTGATTTTTAAGTTTCAGTTTCTCCCCAACCACGAGAAATATCTTGTGGTAAAACTTTTAGTCGTAAGTATTATTCTTAAACCATTTTTACGTAAAAGTTCAAATTCAGCGGGTAAAGTGAGTGTTGGGGTGGTATTCCATATCACTTTTAAGAGAGCCATGGGTAATGGAAAGAAATCAAATTCAAATATAAGTGTCTTCTAATGAAATTAAAAAGCGACATTATAACTTGTAACTTGCTTCGATTATTCTGTGTATATGGTGTCCACAGTCCCTATGAGTTTCTCCCCCTTCGCTCTTCTCTGCGAAAAAAAAAGCTTAATTTATGCCGTATTTGAAGTTACATCACGATCTCTCACATAAAAGGATAATTATTTTCATCTTAAAGTTTTAGCATCCACCTTTGTTTTCATTAAATTAAAAAAAAACAATTTTTTTCGCAACTGAAAGTAAGGAACAACGTTAAAATTCCGTATATGAGGGGGGTTACCACCTCCTCAATACCTCACTATTTACGCTAAAGTTTTTTAGTACTTTGAAAAGTTTGTTTTTCCAATTAAACGGTCCTTGTGTTTCAGTAGTAGTTCTTAAGGAATCGGAACAAAAATTCAAACTTTAGCGTAAAGAGCAAACTATTGAGAAGGGGGCACCCCCTAATATTCGGAATACTTTCTTTTCGTTTATTAATTTCTCCATTGAATACCAAAAAGAAAAATTCTTAAATGGGAAGCTCCTCCTGCATAAGAGCTTTCCCAAAAAATTCCCACCAGAAAATTTCCTGTGGATAATTCTGCCTGGAAAATCCTCCTTAACTTACTTTCATTTGAAAAACGTCTTGTTTCTGTTTGATTTCTGATCTTTTTCAAATCATGCAGGAAATCTCCCGATCCTTGGAAATTTCCCCAGGGAAATCTTTTCCCCCTCCCCACACCAGTGAAAAGTTTCTCTCATAGATTATTCCCCCATGGAGAATTTCTTCCTCAGAAAATCGGAACAAAAATTCAAACTTTAGCGTAAAGAGCAAACTATTGAGAAGGGGGCACCCCCTAATATTCGGAATACTTTCTTTTCGTTTATTAATTTCTCCATTGAATACCAAAAAGAAAAATTCTTAAATGGGAAGCTCCTCCTGCATAAGAGCTTTCCCAAAAAATTCCCACCAGAAAATTTCAAATCATGCAGGAAATCTCCCGATCCTTGGAAATTTCCCCAGGGAAATCTTTTCCCCCTCCCCACACCAGTGAAAAGTTTCTCTCATAGATTATTCCCCCATGGAGAATTTCTTCCTCAGGAATCGGAACAAAAATTCAAACTTTAGCGTAAAGAGCAAACTATTGAGAAGGGGGCACCCCCTAATATTCGGAATACTTTCTTTTCGTTTATTAATTTCTCCATTGAATACCAAAAAGAAAAATTCTTAAATGGGAAGCTCCTCCTGCATAAGAGCTTTCTCAAAAAATTCCCACCAGAGAATTTCTTCCTCAGAAAATCCCTCCTCCTAGGGAAAAATCCCACAGACAATTCCAACGCTGCTGAAGATATCCCCCGGACAATTCATCTGGAACATCTCCACATGTAGAATTGTGTCACCAAAGAGAAAGTGAGACAAACAAAAAGAGTTTTGTGTAGGTATTCTGAAAAAAAATTTCCGTAGAAAACTCAGCCCCGTAAACTTCACTTTCCGCTGAAAATCCTCCCCGTGTAAGAACCTCCCTCAGAAAATCCAACCCTCTCCCTCCGAAAAAGATGTCCGGATACTTCCCAATAACAAATACTATATGTAAAGAATGAGAAAATTTCATAACTTGCAGCCCTTTCCCCTAGGGCTGTTGGGGGGGGGGGGATAATGTCTTTCCCAGAGGCACATTTATTTTATTTTTCAACAATGCTAAACAAAAGGGTTATAAATAACTTTTGGGGAAAAGGAGCATGGGAGGGGGTTCTTTGCCCTCCAATCTTTCTGGTAACTTAAAAAGGCACTAGAACTTTTAATTTACATTTGAATGAGTCCTCTCTCAGTCTTTATGACGATTGGTTTTATACTATCACACCTGTAAAAAAGATGATAAAATAAGAAATAAACACGGATTCATGATCTTTCTTCTGGCAAAAAAAAATTTGAAGTTTCACATTTTTTCTGATAAATACGAAGTTCCGCTGAATCTGATGATATGAATTTCATTAAGGTTCCACAACTTTTTTAGGTGTTCCTTTCCTTTTTCGAAAATCAGCAGTAATGAGCAACAGTAAGCCAAACATGAGTAGAAATAAAGTCAAATAACTTTTTCAAGCGTATAACTATCATCAATCACCGTCAATAAATATATGAAATCCAAAACGAATAGAAATTACAGTAAAACTCAAAATGAGCAGAGACTAAGAGAAGTAGGGCTGGTGCCCTTGTGTCTTCTAAAGACCAGAGCATAACTTGTATTAATTGAAAACAGTGCTTATTTCGAGCTATATGTTTTAATTTCTCATCACAAAAAAAAAAAAATCATAACCAAGATTACTTAAAAGCCAAACAAACAAATGAAACGTCAATTGAAGCTTAAAATATATACTGATGTTCATTTCTGAAAGTCTTACTAATTTTGGATTTGATAAAATCTGGATGTGCACAGTATATTTTGATTTAGTTTCACACCTCAACTTTCCCAAAAAAATAAAACTTAATATCGCATTCTATTCCCAAGACATTGTATCTATACCATTTTGACAATCTGGATATGATTGCACCCTTTTTACTTAGCAAAATAGTAAGAGTAAAAGCAGTATTAGTAGCAGCTCTGAAAGTTCTAACTTGATACCCTCAGTCGTTCTTGAGATCGAGATATTCTTATTGACAACCACCAAGCACTCAATGCAGTTTGATTTAGTTTTGAAGCAACATCAACTTTCCCTGAAAGTTTCTACTTTATACGCTATACCAGTCCTAAGATGTCCTGCCTGGATATCTGGATATCTAACATTCTGCTCTATTTTGACAACTTGGGGGCACATAAAATATTTTGATTTAGTTTGGCAGTAGCAGCATTAGAAGTAGTAGAAAATATGGTAGTAATATTGATAGCCCTGGAAGTTCCAGCTTAATGCCTCTAGGCGTTGCTAGGATATTGCTAATACACCCCTTTGATAACTCACAAGTCCATAGTGTGTTTTGATTCAGTTGAACACAGCCCTTATCATTCCATGAAAAATTTACTAATACCTTAGCATATCAAGAGTAGTAGTCTTAACAGCAGAAGTAATAATATTAATAATAATATAGGTTATAGCAGTAGCAGCATTAGTTGCAGTCGCAGCAATGGTGCTCACATTTTTCCTTTTTGGTCTGGTTCAGTAGCCCCTCCTCATGCCCTGATAATTTCAACTTTAGACTTTAAAACATTTCTGAGATATTGTTAATGCACCCTTTTGATAACTTGTATTTACATAATTTATTTAGATTTAGCTCAAAGCCGCCCTCAGCAGTCCCTGAGAGTTCCACCCCAATAAAATTAGCCTTAATAATAGTGATACTAATAGCAGTAGTAGTACTAGTACTTTCTGTACTAGTATGTACATAGTGCATTTTTATTAGTTCAACATACCCGAAAGTTTCACCCTAATACTAATAACGTTCTTAAGATACTGCTGATACGCCCTTTTGATAACCTGCATACACATTTCGTGTTTCAATTTGATTCAATATCCCCCTTAGCATTTATTGAAAATTTCTCCTTAATAGCCTTAGTAGTAGTATTAACAGTAGCAGTAGAAGTAGTAAATTGCATATAGTAGCCTATACTCTAAGCTGTTCCTGGTACATAGCTATTACGCCCCTTTAAGAACCTGAATCAACATAGTGTGTTTCGATTTAGTTTAATACCCCCCTTAACATTCGTTGAAAGTTTTACCGTAATACCATGGGCTTCAGCAGTATAACTAGTGGTAGTTGCAGTAGTAGCAGCCTTTGAATTAGTATCAGCAATTTGAAGTAGTAACTGTAGTAGCAGTAGTGGTAGTAGTACCAGTTGTAGCAGTAGAAGTAGTATGTACATAGGGCCCATGGGCTAGTACGGCATCCCTCTTAACATGCCCTTAAAGTTTCAACTTAATACCTTAGATCATTCTTGGGATATCGCTAATACTTTCTTTTGACAACCCGCATGCACATCGTATGTTTTGATTTAGTTCAGCATCCCCCTAAACATTTCCTGAAAATTTTATCTTCATACCCTTAGCCTCAGTAATGGTAGTTGTAGTAGTAGTAGTAGTAGTAGTGGCAGTAGAAGAAGTAGCAGCAGCAGTAGCAGTACGAATATGAACAGAGTGCCTTTTGGTTAGTGTAACGTCCCTGTTAACACACCCTGAAAGTTTCAATTTAACACTCCTAAAAAATTGTTACCACATCCCTTTGGCAAAATGAATGCACATGGTGCATTTGGATTTTGTTCAACTTCCCCCTATATATTCCCAGAAGTTACAACTTAATACTCTTAACCTCAGTAGAAGTCGTAACGTGCACATAGTGCCTTTTGGTTAGTTTGACATCCCCCTCAACATGCCCTGAAAGTAGTCCGTTTTGACTTTATTCGGCTCCCTCTAGTTAATCCCACACTACTATTACTACTACTACTAACGACTCACCGCAACACCAAGCCGCCTGAGGCCAACACGGCTACGCATGCTCCTCCTCCACCCCAATCTATTCAAAGCCTCCCTTTTTACACCCGCCCACGAAGTTCCCATTTCCTTTAAATCTTTCTTTATGACGTCCTCCCACCCAGACGGGGACGACCTGCTTTCCGTTTAGCCCTAGACGGTTGGCCGAAAAGAACAATCTTCGGCAATCTGTCATCCTTCATCCGCACAACGTGCCCTAGCCACCTCAACCTTTCTTTCATTATAGCCCTAGAGAGCCGTATTGAACCACATTTTTCGTATAGCCTATTGTTTGAAATACTGTCAGTCAGCCGGGTACCCAGAACAATACTTAAGCAATTTCTCTGGAAAGCATCTAGCAAATCTTCATCCGCTTTTCGGAGCGTCCATGCTTCAGAGCCATTTTTGACCACTGTCATCACTGTAGCTTCTAATATTCTAATCTTGGTTTGCAGACTTATCTTCCTATTCTTCCAGACTTTTTTTAACTGTGAAAAAACACCCTGAGCCTTGGCTATTCTACTTTTAACATCTTCACTGCTCCCACCATCTTTACTAATAATACTACCAAGGTAAGTGAAGCTGCCCACCTGATCAATCTTTTCATTAGCCAACGTCACCTTTTCATCTTCTCTTATTCCTAGCCTTAGTGACTTTGTCTTCCTAACATTAATTTTCAAACCAATCCTAGCACCCTAAACTCGCAAAACCTCTAAAACTTCATTCATTTTGCTCACACTTTCATCTAGGATGCTTAAATCATCAGCATAATCCAAGACCAGGAGACTTTTTCCTCCCCATTTAATTCCGTGGTCTCCCATTGCCTTTCTTGTGCTCCTTAAAACACAGTCCATCAAAATAATCCATATAAAGGGGGTAGAACACAACCCTGCTTAACTCCTGATTTAATACAAAACCAGCTTTTAACCTCATTTCCTACCTTAACCGCAGCAGTGTTATTCTCGTACATAGCACTAATCACTTTAATGTATTTGTCTGGTATACCATACAAGGGTAAACCTTTACTAAAGCTCTTCTATCAACAGAATCGAACGCTTGCTCATAATCTATAAAACTGAGGACCAAAGGTGTTTGTCAACTCAGGCACTTCTCAATTGTTAGCCTAAGAGTGAAAATTTGGTTGACACATCCTCTACCTTTTGTAAAACCGCACTGTTCTTCTCTTAAAACTTTGCCTACGGCATCTCTCAGTCTAAAAAGTATCATATTACTAAGTAATTTACTACCTACAGAGACGAGACTAATGCCTCGATAATTACCACACTCACTTTTATCACCTTTCTTATAAAGTGGCTTAATTAAGGTTTTCCTAAAATCGATAGGTACTTCCCCTTTTTCAAAAATCATATTCATAATCTTCAGTAACTTATTTCTAACCTCAGAGCCACCATATTTAAGAAACTCATTTACCACCCTATCAGCACCTGGAGCCTTATTATTTTTTAATCCTTTTCGTACCTATCAGCACCTGGAGCCTTATTATTTTTTAATCCTTTTAGTACTGTTGCTAATTCCTCCTCACAAAACAAATCTTCCTTCACATCCAAGTTATCACAAACCTTTTCATTTTCCTCTATATCTTTTCCTGCAACTCTATTTCGGTTAAGCTAATTCTCAAAATGTTCGGCCCATCTCTCTTTAGTTTTTTCCTTATCGCTAATTGCGGCCCCATTCCTATCTTTATTTGGCCAAGTCCTGATTGACTACTCCCTCTCAAAGTGTTAACATGCCAGTACAATATTTTACTATTATGCCGTCTAGCTGCATCTTCCAGATCCTCGGCAATTTTATCCATGGCTTCCACTTCACTCCTCCTTAGTTCATATTTTAATGCTTTCTCCACTTTCTTTACATTCCTTTTGTTTTCATATGATCTATTACTCAGATAATTCTTGTACAAGTCCTTTCTCCTTTCTATTAAACATAAAGCATGTTCACTAATATTCTTAGCTGCAGCTTTAGCTTTCTTCCCTAATACACCTTCAGCAACTTCACAAATTATTTTTCTAAAATTATTCTAACCATCTTCCACATTATCAAATTTTAAACTCTCGAGTTTAGTATTCAACTGTTCCTGGAAAGTTTCTCTCAAATTCTCATCCTGGACTCTACCAATATCATAACTTCCCTGTAGGTAGTTATCCTTCCGATATTTCAACCAGTGCTTCCATTTCTACTATATTTTAGAGTGGACTACTTTATTTTGAATGTTTCTCCTCTAATATTTTTAGACCTACTTTAGTACTTTATTTCTACTTTAAATTTGGATTTTCCACTTTTTTCCTTGCCGAGCCTATGGATTTTTGTTACGGAAAAAGGAATTTTGGATGCAACTTCGGGATTTCGGTGCAAGCGGTTGACAAACGTTCTAGTCTTTGTCGGACTTAGATAGACCCGCGAAATTTGAAACAAAATAACCAGTGGGGAAGGACTGAAGGTTGTATTTTTGGAATCGGGTGGCATCCATCAAGACGCATAGTGGAGTGCTAAAATTCACTAGCGTTCTTCATGTCATTCGGTTTATTCTTGGACTTCGCTGCTCAAATGTTGTTGTGGAAAGACTTTTCAGCATTCTGAAAACAGTAAAAAATGAAAAGAGTAATAGGCTCAAAAACGTAACTTTGGCTGCGACGATTTCTGTCAGGCATGGGATGAAGCTAAGGCCCCCCTGCGTTCACCGAGAGTTCAAAAAAAAAAATGCAGTCCGTGAAATCTGAGGCGACTGCGTCCGAATGCGTCGCTTTCTTAGGCATTGGGAAAGACTATGGGGATGGCGACGACAACACTGACTCGGGGTATTAATCTTAGTTTTTGGTGTTTTCTCTTAAATCTTGTTATTTGGTAATTCTCATTAAATTTTCCTGAATACAAATTAAAGTGCGTCTATATTCGGCATTTTCTGGAAAACTGGGAGGCAGGTAGCAGTCTACACTAGTTAAAATCGAATAATTTAAAAGATCAAAATGCAGGCGCTGTCCTTAAGTCCAGCTTTATGTGATCCATTTGCTACTACACCCTGCTTCAAGTTAACAACTCAATATAAAAAAAGGTCAAAATAAAAATAATGCGTGAAAAAGCAACCGGTTCGATATCATTCATGCTTATCCTTCGTACTAATTCAAATAAAAACGAGGGTATTGCAAAAATTAGAAATAATGGCAAAAAAAATAAATAAATAAAATATATTCATGTGGCCGAGAATTTGAGATCTAGACCCGGAATCTATAAATCAAAATCGAACTAAACTAGTCGAGAAATACAAGCCATTGTTTTGAACGTCAAAAGAAGATATTTTGGTACACGTAAAAGGTCTCGAGTTGCAAAATAAGTCGTCTTGAACAAATGCTATTAAAAGTCAGCCTAATAGATCTTTACATGTGATTAAATAAAAAAAACAAGTTTTTTAACTGAAAGTAAGGAGCGACATTAAAACTTAAAACGAACAGAAATTATTCCGTATATGAAAGGGACTGTCCCCTCCTCAACGCCTTGCTCTTTACGCTAAAGTTTTTTATTGTTTAAAAAAATAGAGTCGTGAGAAATTCAAACTTTAGCGTAAAGAGCAAGGCGTTGAGGAGGGGACAGCCCCTTTCATATACGGAATAATTTCAGTTCGTTTGAAGTTTTAATGTCGCTCCTTACTTTCAGTTAAAAAAACTTGTTTTTTTTATTTAATTTTTGAACGTTTTTGAATAAATGCAGGTTTTGATCTTGGCTCACAGTACATGAATAATTAAAACAAAATTTTTATATTAATTTACTTTTATTTGGTTAAATGGCTGTCTCGAAACTTGTTTCATTTTATTTACGAACGTTTTTATTAGTAATAAATATACGTAACTTACGAATTAACTTACGTAACGAACTTCTATATTCATATATTTTTAATACGTATATTAGGGGGTTCGCCCTCTAGTCAATACCATGCTCTTTAAGCGAAAGTTCGAATTTTGTTCCAATTCTTTAAAAATGACCGCTTAATCACAAAGGCTGTTAATTAGAATAAATAGCTCTTATGAAAGTACTAAAAAATCTCCGGCTTAAAGAGTAAGGTATTGACTAGGGGGTGAACCCAATCATATATGTAATATTTTCTGTTCGTTTAAAGTTTTGATGTTGCTGCTGTTGCAGTTGAAAAACTTGTTTTTTTATATTTAATTTCTGATCTTTTTTTAAATAATGCTGGGAAGTCCGGCGTACCCTTCATAGCAATGTCCCTTCCCCCATGAAAACTTCCTTTATGGAAAGATCCTCCTACATAACCCCCGACACCAGGCACGTACGCAGGAATTTGTTTCGGGGGGGGGCCAATTTGTTTCGGGGGGGGCCAAATCCTTCAAACCCATTATTCTGTGAGAAAAATCAGAAAATTATGGGAAAATGAAAAAAATCATGAGATTTCGGGAGGGGGGGCCGGGCCCGGAGCCCCCCCCTGCGTACGTCCCTGCCCTACCCCCCCCCCCACTACCAGTAAAAATCTCCATTGAAAACGTCTGTACTGTATACTTCCCAATAACCAATACTATATGTTAACATTGGGTAAAGTTCATAACTTTCAGCCCTCCTCCCGGGAATTTCGGGGGATTAAGTCATCCTAAAAGACATACTTATAATATTTTCGAACATGCTGAACAAAATGGCTATCTCAAAATTTTGATGAGGTGACTTTGGGAAAACAATGAGCGTGGGAGGGGGCCTAGTTGCCCTCCATTTTTTTTGTCACTTAAAAAGGGCACTAGAATTTTTAATTTCCATTCCAATGAGCCCTCCCACGATATTCTAGGACCACTGGGTCGATACGATCACCCCTGGGAAAAAAAAATAAATAAAAACAAACACGCACCCATGATCTTTCTCCTGGCAAAAAATTCAAAATTCCACATTTTTGTGGATAGGAGCTTGAAACCTCTACAGTAGGGTTCTCTGATACGTGGAATATGATGGTGTGATTTTCATTAACGTTCTATACTTTTAGGGGGTTTTTCCCCCTTTTTTCGAAAATCAGCCACATTTTCTCAGGCGCGTAACTTTTGATGGGTAGGATTAAACTTGATGAAACTTATATATTTGAAATCAGCATTAAAATCTGATTCTTTCGATGTATCTATTTGTGTCAAAGTACCGTTTTCTAGAGTTATGGTTACCATTGAGCCGGGTCCCAATAACCAATACTATATGTGAACATTGGGTAAAGTTCATAACTTTCAGCCCTCCTCCTGGGGGCTTCGAGGGATTCAGTCATCCTAAAAGACATAGTTATAATATTTTCGACCATGCTGAACAAAATGGCTATTTCAAAATTTTGATCGGGTGACTTTGGGAAAAAATGAGCGTGGGAGGGGGCCTAGTTGCCCTCCATTTTTTTTGGTCACTTAAAAAGGGCACTAGCACTTTTAATTTCCGTTCCAATGAGCCCTGCCACGATATTCTAGGACCACTGGGTCAATACGATCACCCCTGGGGAAAAAAACAAAAAAAAAACAAATAAACACACATCCGTGATCTTTCTTCTGGCAAAAAATGGAAAATTCCACATTTTTGTAGATAGGAGCTTGAAACCTCTACAGTAGGGTTCTCTGATACGCTGAATATGATAGTGTGATTTTCATTAAGGTTCTATAACTTTTAGGGGTCTTTCCCCCTTTTTTTCGAAAATCAGCCAAATTTTCTCAGGCGGGTAACTTTTGATAGGTAAAATTAAACTTGATGAAACTTATATATTTGAAATCAGAATTAAAATCTGATTCTTTTGATGTATCTATTGGTATCAAAATTCCGTTTTTTAGAGTTTCGGTCACCATTGAGCCGGGTCGCTCCTTACTTACAGTTCGTCACCACGAACTGTTTGACTTGGAAAGAAGTCAGAAAATGGGAAACTTTGAGGGGCTTTGGTACTGAAAATAGGGATTCTTAGGGATTTTGCACCAGCCTTTAATGGATTGAAAAAAATTTAAAGTAGAAACACTGGTAATATAGCGTAAGGATTAATTTTGTTAACGTTCCTGTTCAAATAGTAAGCACGATAGCATACTTACTTTCGGATTGTGTTCTACTTTAATTCTACTCTTTTTTTCGCACTTATATACTTTATTCCCACTTTAGTGGAATGGAAGCACTGATTTCCACTTTAAATTAACCCTTGACACAACTAGATGGTGATCTTTACTTTTAACATCAATAACGGCACTCCTATATACCCTAGTATCTTGTATTGATCCTGCCAGTCTTCGGTTTACTATAACATAATCAATAAGGTTTGCTGTCTTACCATCACGTGAATACCATGTTAACTTATGAGCCATTTTATGACCAAACACTGTACTGGTTATAAATAGATTATTATACCTACAAAATTGCAAAAGTCTGTACCAACTCTCCCTAAACATTGCCTGGAAGTTTCACTTTAATAGCCTATCATTAGCCTCACTAGTAGCAGTAATCGTAGTAGTTGTAGCAGTGCGCATATAGGGCCTTTTGATTAGTCCTTCAACCCAAAACAAGTCCTGTAAGTTTCGACTTCATACTCCAAGCCGTTTCTAAGATATTGCTGATACAACCTTTTGACAACCTGCGTGCAAACAATGTTTGTTTGATTTAGTTCAATTACAGCTCAATATTTCTAGAAATTTTCACCTTCATACCCTTAGCCTTAGTCGTAGTAGTAGTAGTCACAGTAGAAGTAGTAAGAGTATTAGTAGCAGTAGTAATAATAGTAGTAGTGTTAGCAGTAACAGTAACAGAAGTAGCAGTAGTAATGTGTAGGCCTATGTAGTGCCTTTTGGACTTTGGTCAGTTGAACATTTCTCTCATCATGCCCTGGAAGTTTCAACTTAATGCTCTAAGCCATCCTAAGGAATTCCTGATCCGCCCTTTGGACAACCTGTCGGCACATAGTGTTTTAATTTACTTCAACTTCACCCTCAACATTTCCTAATATTTTCACCTTAATATCCTCAGCCTTAGCAGTAGTCACAATAGAAGTAGTACTTGTAGTAGTTGTTGTAGTAGTAACAGTAGTAGGTGGAGTAGTACCGTATACATATTGCCTTTTCGTCAATTGATCATTCCCCTCACCATCTCCTGAAAGTTCCAACTTAATACCCTAAGTCATTCCTAAGATACTCCCTTTTGACAATCTGCATACACAAAGTTTGTTTTGATTTAATTCAACCATTCCCTCAATATTTCCTGAAATTTTCATCTACCTACCCTAAGCTTTAGTAGTATTAAGAGTCATAATAGCTGTAGTAAGAGTAGTAGTACTAGCAGTAGTAGTAGTGGTAGTAGTAGTTGTAGTAGCTGTATTAGCAGTATTAGCAACAGTTGTAGCAGTAGTAGTTTGCACGTATTGCCTTTTGTTCAGTTGAACATCATGCCCTGGAAGTTTCAACTTAATACGTAAAGACGTTCATAAGATTTTGCCGATGTGCTCTTTTGACAACCTGTATGAACACAGTGCGTTGATTTAGTTCAACTTACACCTCAATATTTCCAGAAAATTTCGCCGTAATATCCTCAGACTTAGTAGTAGTCGCCTTAGAAATAATAGTTGTAGTAGCAGTAGTAGTAGTGGTTGTTTTGGTTAGGGCAGCAGTAATAATAGTAGTAGCAGTAGTAATAGTTGTAATAGCAGTAATAGTAGAAGTGACAGTTGTACTAGTAGTAGTAGCAGCGTTCACATATTGTCTTTTGGCAATTGATCATCTTCCTCATCATCCCCTGAAATTTCCGACTTGAAACTCTAAGTCATTCCTAATATATGCCCTTTTGACAACCCGTAATCACATAGTATGTTTTGATTTAGTTCACCACTCCCTCTAACATTCCCTGAGTTCTTCACCTTAATATCCTCAGCCTTAGTAGTAGTCGCCTTAGAAATAGTAGCTGCAGTAGGATTAGTAGTAGTTGTCGCAGTAACAGTAATAGTTGTAGCTTTAGTAGTAGTAGTTGTAGTAGTAGTAGCGTGCACATATTACCTTTTGTTCATTTGATCACCCCCCTCATAATTCGCTGAAAGTTCCAGCTTAATACTCTAAGTCATTCCTGAGATTCACCCTTTTGACAACCCGCATGCAAATAGTGTGTTTTGAATTAGTTCAACACTCCCTTTAACATTCCCTGAAAGTTTCACCTCAACATCCTCAGCCTCCGTAGTAGGCGCTCTAGATATAGTAATTGTAATAGCAGTAGCAATAGTGGTTGTCGTAGGAGTAGTAGCTGTGGTAGTAGCAGTAGTAGTAGTAGTAGAAGTAATAGTAGTAGCATGCATATATTGCCTTTTGGTCAATTGACTACTCCCCTCATCGTTCCTTGAAAGTTCCAACTTAATACTCTAAGTCATTTCTGGGATACGCCCTTTTGACAACCCGCTAACACACAGTGCGTTTTGATTTAGTTCAACACTCCCTTTAAACGTCCCTGAAAGATTTACCTGAGTGGCCTTGACCTTTTTGGACACAAAAGGTCAAACATATCCCCTTTCCCGATAACAAATGCTTTACGTTGACAATGGGCGAATTGTAAAACTTACAACCCTTGTCCAGAGGGCGGGGGGGGGCGGGGTGTTATCCCCAGAGAAACAGATTTTGGACCTTTGAAATATGCTGCACAAGATTGCTATCTCAATATTTTGATTGGATATTTTTCAAGATAAACGGTTCAGGGGAGGGGGGTAGTTGTCTTCCAGTCACTTTTGATTTTAAAAAAGGGGACTAGAACTTTGAATTTCAAATGGAATGAGCCTCTTACGAAGTTTCTACGACAACTCCTTCCATACGAATTGGCGCTGCCTATAATTTTTGGGGGGAGGAAAAGGGGTTCATAATTTCGAGAAATGGTAAAAAAAAAATGGACAAATCTATGGAAAACATCAAAGATTATCGGAAAAACCGTATTAATCTCGTGATTTTAGAGAAGAAAATGAGTCTAAAGCCCTCCTCCAGTACACGTGTTCGAAACCCGCTATGTATATTCTCTGTCAAATTTTCTCTGTTATAAGTTTTTACGAATATGACTGGTTTGGCAAGTGAATGCTCATATTTTTCCAATATGAAAAAAACACTTCATGGGCTCCAAACTCATGTGCTTCAAACACAAATGTGCTCCAAACTATACTTCAAAAAATGACTTATATGCTCCAAAGTTTTTTTAACTTCTTTTTTGTGAATGTAATTGATTATCAATGTATAAAAATAAAAATAAAGATTGTGTGAATAAATTGCATGCATAGATAACAATCGCGTGTCTGAATCAAAGGCCATTGTTCACTTGATTAAAAATATTAAATATGAAGGGGCTTGGCCAAAGAACTATTATTAATTATTCACTTCCGAAGAGAAACCTCTATCCGCTATTGTGAATACTATTTAGATCCGTACGCAAGGTCTTCTAAATCTCAGGGATCCTTAGCATTCATGTTTTTTGGGGAAGGTTGTTCCCTCTGAAAAGGCATTTGAAGTGCTAGAGTTGTCGCTGCTCCAGCACTGGCACGATTGCCTGATAATGAGGTTGGGAAAGTTTTTGCAGTCTAAAGCCCAGGTATTCCACCCGACACAAATCAGTGATGCATTTGTGTTTTTTTGGATTAAACCTGTCTGTCTGAGACCAAATCAAATTCTGAGTTATCTTTTTGGAGACACATACTTAAGATGGTACATGTATTATTCAGCCCGACTCGACATAGACAATTAACTGGACCAAATGCTTCTATTTGGTTCTGTCTTCTGAGTATGGCCGAGGTTCTGTCTTCTGAGTATGGCCATCCACGCTGTGTTCCACTTGTGATCATGCTTCCAGAATCCCTCAAGCCGTTCGATTCCCTTTCTGACGATTTTATGCCAATATTTAGTCTGGTCGCCTGATTTTTTTATTACACGAAGAAAGGGAGAGTACTTGGCGTTTTAGGGTCTCTGCCAGGCATCTCATTGCGGGCCCTATCCACGTGACGCGTACTTTCTTGATCTTGGTGTAAACGTCAAGTTTTTGTCTGCTTTTTTCCTCAGCAGTTGGCTAATAATCCTTTGTGACAGCCTTATGCTGCATGGCCAGAATATGTTTTTTGGTTAAATATGTCAAGTTGACACTGTTTTTTCCACCTTCCCGGGGCCGGGCTCCCCATCCAAATAACAAAACTGAACGTATGCATGCTGAGTAGATCCTGAGTTTCGTGATGTTGATTCGCCTTCCATCCAACAGTGGTTTGTGGTTTTTTAATATAGGTAGGTAAAATTTAGTATTTAATTGGCTTACTGTCAGCGGAAAAAAAGAACCACCTTAAGAATAAAATTGCATGTGTTGTGTTTGATACAGTACCTTAATTGCCCCCAGCCTAGTGTTTCTAATTATGCTTATAAGTTCCAACCAAAGAGAAAAAAGAGAGACTGTTGGGCTATTCTTTTGTATCAAACAGAGTGCTTTAATCTCATTGGTTTATTTTTGTGAAGTAGCCTACTTCCATTATCCGATAACATCATTCCTTATTTCTGAAGATACTAATGGTATGAAATTTTAAGCCAGTAAAAAGAACAAAAGGTTTTTAAATTTCAGCATTTTTTTTTAGTTAACTCTCTGTTTCTCTTTGTTGTAAGCTGAAGTTTGAAAAAAAAATATATCTTTTAATGGTTTATTCAAAATACTTTTCTATGTAGCCGTAGTCATTTCTAAATAAACGAAACGTGAAAACCAAACAAAAAGAAACTTTTGCTAATTTGATTGTACGTTCACGTTTATTCAATTTAAATATTTACAGTTTCAAGCCACGGTGTACATCTGTGCAATCATCTTTCTAGGGTAATGATTTTAAGGCCATACGAGGCCTTTAAAACCATTTTGTGGGTCTCAGTGTTGACTGACCGTCTCAAAGACAAAGAGAGTCCATTATCAAGTTCTCCTAGGGAACTAACTTTCGTCGAAAGCTATCAAGGATTTTTGTTTCAACAGTAAAATTTGACTAAAAGACAGGGAAATGTACTTCCCTTAGTCGACGAGTTTGTCAATACTGCAAGAAACTCCTAAAGTAGCCAAATTACTGGAATGATAATTCCTTTGAGTTAATTTTTAGCGTTTTCCGAGCGGGTGTGCTAAAACAGTTTTAGGGACCACTTTATCATAAAAAGTAGTCCCTAAAAGAAAATTCTGCTTTGAAAAGAAAATTCTGCTCTGTTGAATTGAAAAAACAAATTTACACCCTCAGATGATGCAAGTGTCCTTATAACTGAATCTCTCTCTCTCTCTCTCTCTCTCTCCTCTCTCTCTCTCTCTCTCTCTCTCTCTCCTCTCTCTCTCTCTCTCTCTCTCTCTCTCTCTCTCTCTCTCCTCTCTCTCTCTCTCTCTCTCTCTCTCTCTCTCTCTCTCTCTCTCTCTCTCCTCTCTCTCTCTCTCTCTCTCTCTCTCTCTCTCCTCTCTCTCTCTCTCTCTCTCTCTCTCTCTCTCTCTCTCTCTCTCTCTCTCTCGTCTCTCTCTCTCTCTCTCCTCTCTCTCTCTCTCTTCCTCTCTCTCTCTCTCTCTCTCTCTCTCTCTCTCTCTCTCTCTCTCTCTCTCTCTCTCTCTCTCTCTCTCTCTCTCCTCTCTCTCTCTCTCTCTCTCTCTCTCTCTCTCTCTCCTCTCTCTCTCTCTCTCCTCTCTCTCTCTCTCCTCTCTCTCTCTCTCTCTCTCTCTCTCTCTCTCTCTCTCTCTCTCTCTCTCTCTCTCTCTCTCTCTCTCTCTCTCTCTCCTCTCTCTCTCTCTCTCTCTCTCTCTCTCTCTCTCTCTCCAACACAAAACGAGGGAAGTTGAATGGTCTTTCTAAGATTTTTGGGAAAGTAGTTATCGCCTTTTAATTTATGTCGTTTACACAGATCTATTATCCAAGCTCTATAAGTTAAGGCAAAACCACATACGTAATTCTAAATACTTTAGCCACATTAAACCAAAAAAAAATTCATGGTGGAGAAGATAGGGGTACTCTTTAAGGAACCGTATCTCCTTAAAGATAACTATGAAATCAAATACTGACTCATCTTTTACAACATGTATAAATAGACAACAGGGAAACAGAGGGCCTACTTATAAAAAAAAAACCTCGTGACTCAAACTTCTCCTCTTTTTAGTGGCTTAAATTTTAATACAAAACAACCAATCAAGTTGAATTCAACTTTTTCTGCTTTTTACTGGTTTAAAATTTCGCGCAGAAGGTTACAAAACAATCTGTCTCTCCAGAAATGAGGAATTTGGAGGAGGAGATTGACCCAAAGAATCCTTGTTTATCCGTGAGCATGAATTTGACCTTAATTGTTGTCACCAAGA
This sequence comes from Artemia sinica, assembly GCA_027921565.1. Lineage (NCBI taxonomy): Eukaryota > Metazoa > Arthropoda > Branchiopoda > Anostraca > Artemiidae > Artemia > Artemia sinica. The sequence goes on from CM051259.1 coordinate 75,786,944, forward strand.
GAAAAAGAACCCTAAGATTCCTTTAGCGTATTTATTAGGTTCGGAATAATCTTGAGAAAATAAGCGCCAAAACTGTGTCGAGAGAAAGCCAAAGCATTAGCTTGTTTTTACATCAAAATTTTCTTTACAAAGAGCAAAAGTATATCAGTAGCATTGGCTAAAATAGGCTGCAATTTCCTTCCTTGAATATCAAAGATTTCCTGACTAATCTTTGGAGGTATTTGCTTCCTAACATTCCGTCCTACCTCCCTTGAGTGCACATATTTCGGAATGATAATGTATTCTCTATAGCATGCTAATATGTTTGTTTGAATGGTTTTCCCTCGTTTGAGAAAAATGGGCAAAACCCCTCAGAAAAGGGGGATGGTGGTCTAGAAGAAAATTACACTGTCTAATTCAGCGCTTTAGATTACAAAATTTTTATTTTCAAAAATTCGTGTTTTACTTTTTGAACCGAGAAGAATAGTGACGCATACGCGTTTTTGTTTTACTCCTTCTTTTTCATGGGTGATTGCGTCGAACCAATCATCCTATAATATAGGGAGAAGACTCGTTAGAACAAGAAATGAAGTCTTAGGCTTTTTTAGTAATAAAAGAGGCCGCACCACAGTAAAGTGGCATTATCAGCTATTTTACGGCTCAGACCAAAATTTCAGCCCAATAAAATGCTAAAATATCATCAAGTGAAAATTTAAAACGGTCAACCTATTTAAATTGAGCGACAACTTTTCTGTTTACGGGGGGTCAAATGGTGGACAGTTCGTCCCTAAGGATATACACAGCCTGTATTAATTCAAGGAGACCGAAGCTCGCTCGGTTCCTGACATTCGGCACAGGGTAAGCTTATATTATATTTGAATTTTAAATTACGTATTAGCATTATTTTTGTGTTTGTCTTTGGTTTTAAGTTATGAGGTGGCAAATCCTTAATTTCAATTGATTTAAGAAATTTTGGCATGAATCTAATTCCTCATTCCTCTTTATCCTTCACAGAATCAAAACTTTTATAGGATTTTTCTTCTCAAGGGAGGTGATCAACAATCTTAGCATTAATTGTACTTAATTCTTTGTGAGCGGCGCTAAAGTAACGCGTTCCTTCATTCCATTGTAAATTTGATTACTTTGCTAATGCTTCTTGATTAATTGATCATGCTCGTTGTCATACGTCCTCTAATTGCGGATTGGTAGTGCATCGCTTTTGTTTGCAATTCGTTGTGATTGTCACTGTTGGCTATGTTTTTACCGCAGATTTTTTTTTTTGTGTGTGTTATTTGTGTTTGCAGTTTGATGTGACCCTCACTATCACTTGTCTTGTAACCGCAGATTTTGTTGTCCATCTTTTTCATTTGGGGCTCGTTGTGATGCTCCTAAAATAACGTGTTTCTTCATTTCGTTGTAGTTTGGATTACTTTGTAAATGCTTCCTTTGATTGAACGTGCTCGTTGTCGCATGTGTTCTAATAACAGATTTTACTGCACGTCATTTTTGTTTGTGATTTGATTTTATTCTTGTTATCGTTTGTCTTCTAACCACAGATTTCTTTTTTCATCATTTTCATTTGTGGTTTGTTATGATGCTCTTTGCTGCATGTCTTCTAACCACAGATTTCGTCTTGCTTTATTTCTGATCACCATTCCCATTTTCTCCTTGCCTTTTGCTTTGGCTGTTTGGATTCATTGACTATATTTTATAATTTTCAAGACGCCAGAGAAACAAAAAAAAAAAAATTTCCAGCTTTTCCCCGGTAATCAGTTTTGCTTTATTTACATTATTATGTAAGTCAGTAACAGCTAGGCACGTTCCATTGTAAATACCCTTTGTATACATTAGCATAATTATCGGGTTATTCTTTAGTATTAAGTCATAGGGTGGCAAATCAGCAATATCGATTGAATTAAAAAATTCCAACATTAATTTAATTCATTTTTCCTACTTATACTTCACGGAATTATAGCTTTTATAGGATTTGTATTCTCCTGGGTTGTGATTGGAAATGACAGCATTAATTTTACTTACTTCTCGTTTTAGGGCGCTAAAATAGCACGATCGGTCACTCAATTGTAATTTAAATTTGTCTCCCAGCCGCAGATTTCGTTGTTCATTATTTTCCTTTGCGATTTCATTTAAAATTCTGTGTAGCCCTCGTTGTCGCATACCTTCTAGCCACGATGTCATTGTGCTTTATTTTCGTTTATGATTACCTCCGACATTGTTTCCATGTCTATTACTTTAGCTATTCGGTCTCATTCGTCATCTTGTAAAATTCCTATCTACAAAACTACAAGATTTGAAATTTTTCCATGATCGATGATCACACATGCTTATTTTTTTACCAGGGGTAATAGTAAGGAACCAGCGTTCATAGAATACCGAAAAAAGGCTCATTCTAGTAAAATAGTAAAGATCTAGTGCCCTTTCTAAGTAACAATAGATGTATCCCCATATCAAAGTGTCGGTTTCTGGCAATTTGCCCCACAAAAGAATATTTTTCGTCTAAGTCGGTTCATAGTGCTATTGAGCAAAAATGCTGAGACGGCCAATGACATTAGCACTATTGAAACGATATTTGTGCTGACTCCCAGTTTCTGAGGCCCTATTGGCACGTATCACAAAATCCTCCCCCCACTTAACACACATGACGTCCATAAACACAGTTGACCACCCCCCACTTGACGTCCATAAAAAATCAACCATTTTTACTCACCATGTTTCTAATAAAACTAACGGCTATAGGGTATTGCATAGTTCAGCACCAGCTATTAGGGGAAGACCAGGGTATTCTATTTTAAGAAGGGGGTACCTGTGGCCCGAAGAGCATATTTTTACCCATATGACCAATATTCAGATGAGTGAGTTTAACCTCTGACCTCTCTTTTTTTTGGAAGATCAAAGTACACTCACAAATTTAGGATGAAGCTTACTATATGAATGCTTGGAGAGATGAAAGCTCTTTTCTTCTTGTGGAGAGGGTCTTTTCAATGAAAACATTTGTTTTGAAAATATCAAAATTTTGAGATGAAAATCGAGCTTAAGTTTAAAGAATTGGAATTTGGTTCCATGTCGTTTAGAAAAATTACATTTCACTTTCAAAAGCAAATTTGCCTAATGATCAATTTTTCTTGAAATCTTTTAATCTAAAAATTAATATTTATTATAAAGGGTGGTGGCTGAGTGGTTGGTAACCCCCATTTTTAAAAAAAACTTGGTAAATACAATTTAAGACCAACATAAATGGAATAAAAAATGCAAATTTTTGTTTCAAATGGAAACAGTGAGTGACATTAAAATTTAAAATGAATGTGAATTTCACTAAAGTATGACTTTTGTCCCTAAGAATTCCAGATAATTTGCTTCAACACAAGAATAAAAAGTGTTTGATATAAAAAAAATTGGGATACAAAGTATTTTTGTTTTCTTTTTTAGTGGCACCGGTGTTAGCTCTTCTGGTCCTGGTGGTGCAACTGTGCCCTCACTTCAAAGGTCTGCAATAAATGATAGAAGTCAGATTAGCAGCTCACAGCTACCAAGTCAAGATTTTGACATTGACGAAGATGACTTTGAAGATGATGAAGCCGAGGCAGCCCCAAATCCACGACAGTTTGAAATTGATAAGTTCAACAACACTATTCACGTGGAAAATGGCAAAAGAGTTTATACTTTTTACTGGCAGGTACTTTTTTAATGTTTGCTCTTTCAAGCAGTCTCAATTTTCTAGATTTTTTTATCTTTTATTTTCGTAGACCACGAACAAAACTAATCAACGACGCAAAGAATATACTGATTTTTAAGAATTAGCTGCCTGAAAATAGACAGGGAAAACTAGGCAGGTTGAGTAGACTGGGCATCTATTCTCTCCTTAGAAGACCAAGAATAAATGCAACCCAAAACATACTCTAATTTTAGAAAAAGTGACACTTTTATTGCCACAGAGCTGTTTTCCAAATCTTTGTTCTCCTCCCTAAGATTTTTTTTTTTTTTTTTTTTTTTTTTTGCAGCTTGTTCTATTCAGGAAAATACCTAAAGGCGTCATAGGGTCGAAGTTTGATGTTGAACATATCTAAGCTGAGACGTTAAGTTCAAAATGTCAGCATACAACTAAATTTTTGACTAATATATATTTTGCAATATCTATGCATTTACCTATATAGTACTACGCAATACTTATCTGTTTTAATAAGTGAAAAAACAAAAAAAAAAACAAATCATTTTCAATTGAAAGTACGGAGCAACATTAAAACACAACGAAGAGAAATTTTTCCGTGTGTGAATGAGTATGCTTCCTCCTCAATACCTCAATACTTCACGCTAAAAATTTTTAGCACCCTAAAAAAACTCTCATTCTAATTAAACGGCCCTTGTGTTTCAGGATTCATTCTTAAAGAATTGGAACACAAAGTCAAACTTTAGTTTAAAGAGCAAAGGGGTTGAGGATGGGGTATCCCCCGTATATACGGAATGATTTCTGTTCCTTTAAGTCTTTTTTCAAGTTATGGGATGAAATCTGCCCCCATTTTATGGAAAGTTTCTCCAGAATAAGCACCCCTTCCCCCGACAATTTCGTTCTGAAAAATTTCAAAAATCCCCCTGAAAAATTTTTGGCGGACAATTCCGCCTGGAAATTTCTTCTTCGTCGACTTTCATTTGAAAATGAAACACTTTTTTTAATTTATTTTCTGTTTGTTTTCAAATCATGCCGTAAATCTATCCTTCGTGAAATTTTTTCTTGTAAATCCCTCCCCCCCCCCAATGGAAAGTCTGTTTCGCAAAAATTCCCCCACGTAGAAGTTTTCCCGTAGAAAATCTCTAATGGAGAATTTCTCCCACGGGCAATTCCCCAATTGAGAATTTCTCCCGCAGAAAATATCCCCATTGAAAAATCCCCCAGACAATCCTAACCCCTTTGAAAATCTCCCCCGAACAATTTCCCCGGAATATCTTCTCATGTAAAACTGAGTCGTCAAAGAGAAAGTATGAAAAATGAAAAAAAAAATCGTATAAGAATTTTGGGAAGTTCTACTACTACTACTACTAACAACTCACCGCAGCAACAAGTAGCCTGAGGCCAACGCAGCTATGCATGCTCCTCCATCCCAATATGTTCAAAGTATTTCTCTTTACACCCTCCCAGGAAGTTCCAACTTCCTTAAATCTTTCTTTATGACATCCTCCCACCCCAGACAAGGACGACCTGCTTTCCGTTTAGCCCTACACGGTTGGCCGAAAGGACAATCTTAGGTAATCTGTCATTCCTCATCCGCAGAACGTAGCCCTCATCCCTAGCCATTTCAACCTTTTTTTTATTATAGCCCTGGAAAGTGGGATTGAACCACATTTTTCGTACAGCCTACTGTTTGAAATAAGATCAATCAACCGGGTACCCAGAACAACCCGTAGGCTATTTCTCTGGAAAACATGTAGCAAATCTTCATCCGCTTTTCCGAGTGCCCATGCTTCAGAGCCATATTTTCCGTGTAAAATTTCCCTTTGAAAGTTCATCCGTAGAAACTTCCCTCCCGACGGAAAATTCTCACCGTGAAAATCCCCCCCCCCTCACAGAAGATGCTAACTCCCCAAAAACTACCTAAATACTTCACAATAGCAAATATACTACTGTTGACAAACAGTTGTTGACTATTGTTGTGCAAACAGTTGACGAATTTCATAACTTAAAGCCCTTCCCCAGGGGCTGAAGGGAGGAGGTCAAGCAATCCCAAGAGGCATGTTAATTTAACCTTTCAAAAAGGCTGAACAAAATGGCTACCTCAAAATTTTGATCAGATGACATGGGGGGGGGGGCGAAATGGGTGAGGAATGGGGGCTAGCTGCCCTACAATGTTTTTGATCACCTAAAAAGGACACTAGATCTTTTGATTTCCGTTCGAATGACTCCTCTTTTGACCCTCTGAGGCCATTGATTCGATATAATCACCCGTGGGGAAAACAAATAAATACACGTATCCGTATTTTTTTTTTTCTTTTCTGGTAAAAACAATACAAAATTTCACAATTTCCAGGTGGGGGCTTGAAACCTCTACAGTAAGGTTACGCTGATACGCTGAAACTGAGGGTGTGATTTTTATTTAAGACGTCTTGACTTTTTAGGTATGTCCCCCTTTTTTTTGAAAAGCAGGCATATTTTCTCAGGCTCGTAGCTTTTGCCGGGTAATATTAAATTTTATAAGTTTCACATATTTAGAATCAGTATAATTTTTTTTTTATTTGATGTATCTATTGTTACTAGATTTCCGTTTTTAAAGTTTCGGTTGCAATCAGCCCGAGTCGCTCCTTACTTACTGTTCCTTACCACGAACTGTTTGATTAAGTAAAAAACACAGACGTTTTCGAATGAAAGCAAAGAGCAACATTAAAGCTTAAATCGAACAGAAATTATTATGTATATGAGGTTGGCTGTCCCACCTTCATCCCTTGCTCTTTATGCTAAAGTCTTAAAATTCTTAAAAAATACTTCTCATTCCAATTAAACTATGTTTGGGAATCATTTTTAAGGAATTGGGCAAACTTTTATTGTTGCTCCTTACATACAGTTGAAAAACCTTTTTTTAAATTTATTTTCTAGCGTTTTTCAAATTATGCAATTACATTGCTCCCCCCACCCCTTACAAAATTTTCCCTAGAAAATTCCACTCGAAAATATTTCTCTCCGTAGACAATTTTTTCAGTCAAAAATCCTACCTGCAGGAAATTCCTCCAAATCCAAAAATTTCTGACAAGGCCATATCCAGGGGGGAGTTAGGGGGTTTCAACCCCCTCCAAAATATTTTTGCGACTCGTAAAAACGTCACAAAAATGGATATAAACAAATTTTTGATACATTTTTAAAGATTTTGGTGCCCCCCCCCTCGAAAAATTCTTCTGTAGCTCCCCACCTCGAAAAAAAACTAGATACAGCCCAGGTTTCAGTGTATTTGACACTAACAAATACTATATCGAAACAATGGGTAAATTACATAACTTATAGCCTTTTCCCCACAGGCTGTGAGGGTTCATGTCGTCCTCAGAGGTATAGTTATTGAACTTTTCAGCTATACTGAATCAAATGGCTGTCTCACAACTTTGATGGGATGTCTTTGGGGAAAAGGAGGCATGGTAGGGGACTAGCTACCCAAAAATTTTTGATCAGTCGCTATTCTATGCCAGGACGTGGGGGGGGGGGCACCCTCCCCCAGTTTTCGGACATCTCACATCAAGTTTCTTTTATTTATATTTTTACAGTGCTACACTACCTTGCCCCCCCCCCAGATTATGAGGCCTAAAACCAGTACTATTTTTGGTCACTTGAAAAGGACACTAAAACTTATAACTGCCTTCTGAATGAGCCCTCTCCCGATGTTCTGGGAACATCGGTTCGATAGGATCACCTCGGGGAAAAAAATAAACATTCTACCGTAATCTTTCTTTCGGCCAAAAATACAAAATTCAACATTATGAAGATAGGAGCTTGAAATTTCTAAAACAGGGTTCTCTGACATGCTCAATCTGATGTGATGATTTTTATTAAGATCACTTGAATTTTTAATGGTGTTTCTACCCCCCCCCCCCCCTTTCAAAAATCGGGCAAATTTTCTCAGGCTCTTTGCTTTTGATGAGTAATATTAAACTCGATGAATTTTATTTATTTCGAATTAGTGTAAAGAGCCAATACTTTTGATGTATAAATTGCTATCAATTATCCTTTTTTTAAGTTTTAGCCATTATTGGGCCGAGTCGCTTTTTAATAAGAGTTCGCTACCATCAGTTAAATTTCGTTTCAAGATCAGTAGAACATTCTATTTATCCTTTTTGTGATCCTTCTTTAGATAATCTACAACTGATTCGATACGATAACTCCTGGGAGAAAAATAAAAAAAAACAACTTAAATTGCATCTTTGACCATCCTTCTTGAAAAAAAATACCCAATTTCAGGTTTTTAAACAGTTTGTAGTAACGAAGTGTGAGTCAGGAGTGACTCGGCCTGATAGTAACCAAAACTCTAAAAAACATAATTTTGATAACGATAGATAGCCTACATCAAAAGAATTGGCTTTTATACTGATAAATAAAAAAACAGGTTTTTTTAACTGAATGTAAGGAGCGACATTAAAACTTAAAACGAACAGAAATTATTCCGTATATGAAAGGGGCTGTTCCCTCCTCAACGCCTCGCTCTTTACGCTATATATATATATATATATATATATATATATATATATATATATATATATATATATATATATATATATATATATATATATATATATATATATATATATATATATATATATATATATATATATATATATATATATATATATATATATATATATATATATTATATATATATATATATATATATATATATATATATATATATATATATATATATATATATATTTGTCTTTGTCGGTTTATATGTCTGAATCTATATAGTTGTATTTTTTTTGTCTCTCTCACTCTCTTTGCCTATGTGTCTGGGTGGGTGTATGCTTGTCCTCGTGTTTGTCTTTGCCAATTTCTATGATTGAATCTATATAGTTGTATTTGTTTTTGTCTCTCTCACTCTCTTTGGCTGTGTGTCTTAGCGGGTGTTTGCTTATCTCAGTGTCTTTCTTTGTCGGTTTGCATGTTAAAATCTATATATTTGTATATGTTTCTCACTCTCTCTGTATGTGTATCTGTTAACCTATCTCAGTTTCTAATAAAAGCTATATGAATTTGCTAGCGTACCCTAGAAATTTTATTAAAAACTGAGATAGGTTAACAGATACACATACAGAGAGAGTGAGAAACACATACAAATATATAGATTCGAACATGGAAAGCGACATAGAAAGACACTGGAACAAGCAGGAACCCAACCAGACACACTGCTTAGAGAGTGAGAGAGACAAAAACACATACAAAATTATAGGTTCAGACATAAACATCGACAAAAACTGGCACTTGGATGAGCAACCACCCGGCCAGATACATAGGGAAAGAGAGAGAGAGAGAGAGGCAAAAAACACACATATAAATATATAGATTCAGACATAGTAACCAACAAAGACATGAGTGGGGAGAAGCAAACACTCGCCCAGACACATAGGCAAAGAGAGTGAGAGAGACAAAAACAAATACAACTATATAGATTCAGACATATAAGCCGACAAAGACAGGCACCGAAATAAGCAAACACCTCCCCAGACACACAGCCAAAGAGAGTGAGAGAGACAAAAACCAATACAACTATATAGATTCAGACATATAAACCGACAAAGACAGGTACTGAGATAAGCAAAGACCCACCCAGACACACAGACAAAGAGAGCGAGAGAGTCAAATTGGCATACAAATACATAGATTCAGATATACAAACCAACAAAGACAGGCATTGGGAGAAGCAAACATCCGCCCAGACACATAGGCAAAGAGAGTGAGAGAGATAAAAACACATGCAAATATACAGATTTTGACATATAAACCAACAAAGACAGGCACTGAGATAAGCAAACATCCGCCAAGAAACATAGGCGAAGAGAGTGAGAGATACAAAAAAGCTATATAGATTCAGACATACAAACCGACAAATACAGGCACTGGGAGAAGCAAATATCCCCCCAGACATATATGCTAAGAGATTGAGAGAGACAAAAACACATACAAACTCATAAATTAAAACATACAAACCGACAAAGACAGGCACTGGGACATGCAAACATCCGCCCACACACACACACAAAGGCAAAGAGAGTGAGAGTATAGATTCAGACGTAAAAACTGACAAAGACAGACACTGAGAGAAGCAAACACCCACCCAGATGCACAAGCAAAGAGAGTGAGAGAGTCAAAACGCATACAAATACATAGATTCGGATATACAAACCAACAAAGACAGGCATTGGGAGAAGCAAACATCCGCCCAGACACATAGGCAAAGAGAATGAGAGAGATAAAAATACATGCATATATATAGATTCAGACATACAAACCAACAAAGACAGGCGTTGAGATAAGCGAATACCTGCCCAGACATATTAGCAAAGGAAGTGAGAGAGACAAAAACAAATACAACTATATAGATACAATCATAGAAATCGACAAATACAAACACGAGGACAAGCAAACACCCACCCAGACACATATGCAAAGAGAGTGAAAGAGAAAAAACAAATACAACTATATAGATTCAGACACATAAACCGACAAAGACAGGCACTGAGATAAGCAAACACCCGCCCAGACCCACAGACAAAGAGAGTGAGAGAGTCAAAACCGCATACAAACACAAAGATTCAGACATACAAACCGACAAAGACAGGCACTGGGAGAAGCAAACATCCGCCCAGACACATAGGCAAAGAGAGTGAGAGAGATAAAAATACATGCAAATATATAGATTTTGACATACAAATCAACAAAGACAGGTATTGAGATAAGCAAACACCCGCCCAAACACACAAACAAAGGAAGTAAGAGAGATAAAAACACATACAAATAAATAGATTCGTGCATACAAACCGACAAAGACAGGTACTGAGATAAGCAAACACCCGCCCAGACACATATGCAAAGAGAGTGAGAGAGACAAAAACAACTATATAGATTCAGACATAAAAAACGACAAAGACAGGCACTGGGAGAAGCAAACATCCGCCCAGACACATATGCAAAGAGAGTGAGAGAGAAGAAAACACATACAAACACATAGATTAAGATATACAAACCGACAAAGACAGGCACTGGGACACGCAAACATCCGCCCACACAGACACAGGCAAAGAGAGTGAGAGTATAGATTCAGACGTGAAAACCAACAAAGATGGGCACTGAGAGAAGCAAACACCCACCCAGATTCACAAGCAAAGAGAGTGACAGAGTCAAAAACGCATACAAATACATAGATTCAGACATACAAACCGACAAAGACAGGCACTGGGAGAAGCAAACATCCGTCCAGACACATAGGCAAAGGGAGTGAGAGACATAAAAACACATGCAAATATATAGATTCAGACATAAAAACCAATAAAGACAGGCATTGAGTTAAGCAAACACCCGCTAAGACACATAAGCACTGGAAGTGAGAGAGACAAAAACACATATAAATATATAGATTCTGACTTACAAACCGACAAAGACAGGCACTGAGATAAGCAAACACCCGCCCAAACACATAGACCCAGAGAGTGAGAGAGACAAAAACGAATATAAGTATATAGATTCAATCATACAAACCGACAAAGACATTCACTGGGACAAGCAAACACCCGCCCAGACACACAGGCAAAGAGAGTGAGGGTATAGATTCAGACGTACAAACTGGCAAAGATAGGGACTAGGAGAATCAAATACCCACCCAGATACATATACATTCAGACATACAAACTGACAAAGACAGGCGCTGAGATAAGCAAACACCCGTCCAGACACATAGGCAAAGCGAGTGAGAGTAAAGATTCAGACGTACAAACCGACAAAGACAAACATTGGGAAAAGCTAACACCTACCCAGATACACAGGTAAAGATAGTGTGATAGACAAAAACACATACAAATACATAGATTAAGACATACATACCGACAAAGACAGGCAGTGGGACAAGCAAACATCCGCCCAGAAACACAGGCAAAGAGAGTGAGAGTAGATTAAGACGTAAAACCGACAAAGACAGACACTGAGAGAAGCAAACACCCACCCAGATTCAAAAGCAAAGAGAGGGAAAGTAGGGATTCAAACGTAAAAACTGACAAAGACAGACACTGAGAGAAGCAAACACCCACCCAGATGCACAGGCAAAGAGAGTGAGAGATTCAAAAACACATACAAATACATAGATTCAGATATACAAACCGACAAAGACAGGCAGTGGGAGAAGCAAACATCCGCCCAGACACATAGGTAAAGAGAGTGAGAGATATAAAAAACACATACAAATATATATTCAGACATACAAAGACAGGTATTGAGATAAGCAAACAGCCGCTCAAACATGCAATCAACGGAAGTGAGAAAGACAAAACGCATACGAATATATAGATTCAGACATACAAATCGACAGGCTCTGAGATAAGCAATTTATGCATTGTTACGTTTAATTTAGGTTAGATCGGTTATAGATGCCAGCACACCCGCTCAGATACACAGTTATAGTGAGAGAGACTTGCAAAAAGTTGGTTTTAATTTAGATTCCCTAGAGTATTGCGCCACTGGGCATATATATATATATATATATATATATATATATATATATATATATATATATATATATACGATGGCAATTCAGAAACTAACCTCCGGTTGATTGAAAAAAATACACCAAGTTAAGTAAAAATATTTTAATATATACATCTTACAACTACATCTTTGCACTATTTTTCGACATAGTCTCCATAACGATTGAGGCACTTATCGTATCTCTTCACAAGCTTTGAAATTGCTTCTGCATAAAAATCACCCGCTTGTGCCTTGAGCCAGCCTGTGACCGCATCTTTGAGCTCTTCGTCGTCATCAAACCGCTGGGACCCGAGCCATTTCTTCACATGCATGAAGAGGTGATAATCGCTTGGCGCCAGTTCAGGGATGTAAGGTGGATGGTTGAAAACGTCCTACTTGAAGGACTCAAGAAGGGCTGTTGTTCTGCTAGCAGAGTGAGGACGGGCGTTATCGTGGAAAAAAACGATACCAGAAGTCAGCATACCACGGCGTTTGTTCTGTATAGCCCGTCGTAATGTTTTTAATGTTTCACAGTACACGTCATGATTAATGGTCGTCCCACGTTCCATGAATTCAACCAACAACACCCCTTTGGCATCCCAAAACACCGTTGCCATCAGTTTTCTGGCAGAAAAATCTTGCCGGGCTTTTTTTGGTTTGGTAGGCGAATCTGAATGTGCCCACATCTTTGACTGTTCTTTTGTCTCAGGGTTCACGTACTTAATCCAGGTTTCGTCACCGGGTCACGATTCTGTTTAACAATGGTTCTCCTTCGTCCTCATAACGTGACAGAAAGCCTAATGCAGAGGCCATTCTTTGAGTTTTGTGGTGGTCGGTAAGAATTTTGGGCACCCATCGTGCACAGAACTTACGGTAACCCAATCTTGCTGTCACTATCTCGTACAAAAGAGTCTTAGAAATCTGTGGAAAATCAGTAGACAACTCCGCCATTGTGAAACGTCGATTTTCACGAACTTTTGCATCAACTGTCTGAACGAGTTCGTCAGTCACCAAGGATGGTCTACCACTCCTCTCTTCATCATGAACGTTTTCTCGTCCACTTTTAAATAAACGTACCCATTCACGGACAACTCCTTCACTCATAACTTTTGGTCCGTACACGGCACAAAGCTCACGATGAATAGCTGCTGCAGAGTATCCTTTGGCTGTAAAAAACCTTATAACAGCACGCACTTCACATTTGGCGGGATTTTCTATTGCAGCACACATTTCAAACTACCACAATAACTAAACTAGCGCAGGTACGATGTTCACTCGACTACGGCTTGATGCCGACTGACCTGCTGAGCGCGTGAATGCACAGATGGCGTGCTACTCCCCCCACTACACGCACTGTGACCAATCGGAGGTTAGTTTCTGAATTGCCCTCGTATATATATATATATATATATATATATATATATATATATATATATATATATATATATATATATATATATATATATATATATATATATATATATATATATATATATATATATATATATATATATATATATATATATATATATATATACATATATATATATATATATATATATATATATATATATATATATATATATATATATATATATATATATATATATATATATATATATATATATATATATATATATATATATATATATAATATATATATATATATATATATATATATATATATATATATATCATCTCAGTGTCTGTCTTTGTCGGTTTATTTGTCTTAATCTATATAGTTGTATTTGTTTTTGTCTCTCTCATTCTCTTTGGGTGTGTGTCTGGGCGGGTGTTTACTTATCTCAGTGCCTGTCTTTGTCGGTTTATATGTCTGAATCTATATAGTTGTATTTGTTTTTGTATCTCTCACTCTCTTTGCCTATGTGTCTGGGCGTGTGTTTGCTTCTCCCCATGCATGTCATTGTTGGTTGGTATGTCTGAATCTATATATTTGTATCTGCGTTTTTTGTCTCTCTCACTCTCTTTGCCTTTGTATCTGGCCAGGTTATTGCTCATCCCAGTGCCTGTCTTTGTCGATATGTGTGTCTGAATCTATATATTTGTATGTGTTTTTGTCTCTCTCACTCTCTAGGCCAGTGTGTCTGGGTGGGTGCCTGCTTAATCCAGTGTCTGTCTATGTCGGTTTGCATGTTCGAATCTATACATTTGTATATGTTTCTCACTCTCTCTGTATGTATGTCTGTTAACCTATCTCAGTTTCTAATAAAATTTCTAGGGTACGCTAGCAGAAGCATAGACCTTTTAATAGAAACTGAGATAGGTTAACAGATACAAATACAGAGAGAGTGAGAAACACATACAAAAATATAGATTTGAGCGTGCAAACCGACAAAGACAGACACTGTAACAAGCAGGCCATAATCACTGGCTTAGAGAGTGAGAGAGACAAAATCACATACAAATATAAAGATTCAGACATACATACCGACAAAGACAGGCACCGGAACGAGCAATCAACCGGCCAGATACACAGGCGAAGAGAGTGAAAGAGACAAAAACACACATACAAATATATAGATTCAGACATACCAATCAACAAAGACATGCATGGGGAGAAGCAAACACACGCCCAGACACATAGGAAAGGAGTGTGAGAGAGACAAAAACAAATGTAACTGTATAGATTCAAACATATAAACCGACAAAGAGAGGCACTGAGATAAGCAAACAACCGCCCAGACACACAGCCAAAGAGAGTGAGAGAGACAAAAACAAATACAAATATATAGATTCAGACATAGAAATCGGCAAAGACAAACACGAAGACAAGCAAACACCCGCCCAGACACATAGGCAAAGAGAGTCAGAGAGACAAAAACGCATACAAATATATAGATTCAGACATAAAAACTGACAAAGACAGGCACTGGGAGAAGCAAACATCCGCCCAGACACATAGGCAAAGAGAGTTAGAGAGACAGAAACGCATACAAATACATAGATTCAGACATACAAACCGACAAAGACAGGCACTGGGACAAGCAAACATCCGTCCACACACACAGGCAAAGAGAGTGAGAGAGATAAAAAGACACGCAAATATATAGATTTTGAATTATAAACCAACAAACACAGGCATTGAGATAAGCAAACACCCGCTCAAACACAAGCAAAGGAAGTGAGAGAGAGACAAAAACACATACAAATATATAGATTCAGACATACAAACCGACAAAGACAGGCACTAAGATAAGCAAACACCCGCCCAGACACATAGGCAAAGAGAGTGAGAGAGACAAAAAAATACAACTATATAGATTTAGACATACAAACCGACAAATACAGGTACTGGTGGAAGCAAACATCCGCCCAGACATATATGCAAAGAGAGTGACAGAGACTGAAACACATACAAACACATAAATTAAAACATGCAAACCATACAAACCGACAAAGACAGGCACTGGGAGAAGCAAACATCCGCCCAGACACATAGGCAAAGAGAGTGAGAGAGATAAAAAGACACGCAAATATATAGATTTTGACACACAAACCAACAAAGACAGGCATTGAGATAAGCAAACACCCACACAGACACACAAGCAAAGGAAGTGAGAGAGATAAAAACACATACAAATATATAGATTCAGACATACAAACCGACAGAGACAGGCACTGAGATAAGCAAACACCCGCCCAGACACATATGCAAATAGAGTGAGAGAGACAAAAACAACTATATAGATTCAGACATACAAACCGACAAAGACAGGCACTGGGAGAAGCAAACATCCGCCCAGACACATATGCAAAGAGAGTGAGAGAGACAAAAACACATACAAACACATAAATTAAGATATACAAACCGACAGAGACAGGCAATGGGACACACCAAAATATCCGCCCACAAACACACAGGCAAAGCGAGCGAGAGTATAGATTCAGATGTAAAAAAGCGACAAAGACAGACACTGAGAGAGGCAAACACCCACCCAGATTCACAAGCAAAGAGAGTGAGAGAGTCAAAAACGCATACAAATACATAGATTCAGACATACAAACCGACAAAGACAGGCACTGAGAGAAGCAAACATCCGTCCAGACACATAGGCAAAGAGAGTGAGAGAGATAAAAACACATAAAAATATATAGATTCAGACATATAAACCAACAAAGACAGGCATTGACATAAGCAAACACCCGCCAAGACACATAAGCAATGGAAGTGAGAGAGACAAAAAAACATATAAATATATAGATTCTGACATACAAACCGGCAAACACAGGCACTGAGATAATCAAACACCCGCCCAGACACAGAGACCCAGAGAGTGAGAGAGACAAAAACAAATATAACTATATAGATTCTATCATAAAAACCGACAAAGACATGCACTGGGACAAGCAAACACCCGCCCAGACACACAGGCGAAGAGAGTGAGAGTATGGATTCAGACGTACAAACCTGCACTGACAGGGACTAGGAGAAGCAAATACCCACCCAGATACATAAAGATTCAGACACACAAACTGACAAAGACAGGCACTGAGATAAGCAAACACCCGTCCAGACCCGCCCAGACACATAGGCAAAGAGAGTGAGATAGACAAAAAAACATACAAATAAATAGATTAAGACATACAAACCGACAAAGACAGGCACTAGGACAAGCAAACATCCACCCAGAAACACAGGCAAACAGAGTGAGAGTATAGATTCAGACGTAACAACCAACAATGACAGACACTGAGAGAAGCAAACATCCACCCAGATTCATAAGCAAAGAGAGTGAAAGTATGGATTCAAACGTAAAAACAGACAAAGACAGACACTGAGAGAAGCAAACACCCACCCAGATACTCAGGCAAAGAGAGTGAGAGAGTCAAAACGCATACAAATACATAGATTCAGACATACAAACCGACAAAGACAGGCATTGGGAGAAGCAAACACCCGCCCAGACACATAGGCAAAGAGAGTCAGAGAGACAAAAACGCATACAAATAAATAGATTCAGACATACAAACCAACAAAAACAGGCACTGGGAGAAGCAAACACGCGCCCAGACACATAGGCAAAGAGAGTGAGAGAGATAAAAACACATGCAAATATATAGATTTTGACATATAAACCAAGAAAGACAGGCATTGAGATAAGCAAACACCCGCTCAGACACACATGCAAAAGAAGTGAGAGAGACAAAAACACATACAAATATATAGATTCAGACATTCAAGCCGACAAAGACAGGCACTGAGATAAGCAAACACCCGCCCAGACACATAGGCAAAGAGAGTGAGAGAGACAAAAAAAATACAACTATATAGATTTAGACATACAAACCGACAAAAACAGGCACTGGGAGAAGCAAACATCCGCCCAGACATATATGCAAAGAGAGTGACAGAGACGGAAACACATACAAACACATAAATTAAAGCATATAAACCGACAAAGACAGGCACTGGGACATGCAAACATCCGCCCACACACTCAAACACGGGCAAAGAGAGTGAGCATATAGATTCAGACGTAAAAAACAACAAAGACAGGCACGGGGTTACTCAAACATCCGCCCACACATAGACACACACACACACACACACACACACACACACACACACACACACACACACACACACACACACACACACACAGGCAAAGAGAGTGAGAGTATAGATTCAGACGTAAAAAGTGAGAGAGTGAGAGAGTCAAAAACGCATACAAATACATAGATTCAGACATACAAACCGACAAATACAGACACTGAGAGAAGCAAGCACACACCAAGATTCACAAGCAAAGAGAGGGATAGAGTCAAAAACGCATACAAATACATAGATTCAGACATACAAACCAACAAAGACAGGCACTGGGAGAAGCAAACTTCCGCCCAGACACACAGGCAAAGAGAATGAGAGAGATGAAAAGACCTGCATATATAAAGATTCAGACATACAAACCAACAAAGACAGGCCTTGACATAAGCAAACACCTGCCCAGACACATAAGCAAAGGAAGTGAGAGAGACAAAAACAAATACAAATATATAAATCCAATTATAGAAATCGACAAAAACAAACACGAGGAGAAGCAAACACCCACCAAGACACATCAGCAAAGAGAGTGAGAGAGACGAAAACACATACAACAATATAGATTCAGACATATAAACCGACAAATACAGGCACTGAGATAAGCAAAAACCCTCCCAGACCCACAGACAAAGAGGGTGAGAGAGTAAATACCGCATACAAATACATAGATTCAGACATACAAACCGAAAAAGACAGGCACTGGGAGAAGCAAACATCCGCCCAGACACACAGGCAAAGAGAGTGAGAGAGATAAAAACACACGCAAATATATAGATTTTGACATACAAACCAACAAAGACAGGCATTGAGGTAAGCAAACACCCGCACAAACACACAAGCAAAGGAACTGAGGGAGATAAAAACACATACAAATATATAAATTCAGACATACAAACTGACAAAGACAGGTACTGAGATAAGCAAACACCCGCCCAGACACATATGCAAAGAGAGTGAGAGAGACAAAAACAACTATATAGACTCAGACATATAAACCGACAAAGACAGGCACTGGGAGAAGCAAACATCCACCCAGACACATATGCAAAGAGAGTGAGAGAGACAAAAACACATACAAACACACAGATTAAGATATTCAAACCGACAGAGACAGGCACTGGGACACGCAAACATCCGCCCACACTCACACAGGCAAAGCGAGCGAGAGTATAGATTCAGATGTAAAAAAGCGACAAAGACAGGCACTGAGAGAGGAAAACATCCGTCCAGACACATAGGCAGAGAGAGTGAGAGAGATAAAAGCACATGCAAATATATAGATTCAGACGTACAAACCGAGAAAGACAGGCACTGAGAGAGGAAAACATCCGTCCAGACACATAGGCAGAGAGAGTGAGAGAGATAAAAGCACATGCAAATATATAGATTCAGACATACAAACCAACAAAGAAAGGCATTGAGATAAGCAAACACCCACCCATACACATAGACCCAGAGAGTGAGAGAGACAAAAACAAATATAACTATATAGATTCTATCATACAAACCGACAAAGACATGCACTGGGACAAGCAAACACCCGCCCAGACACACAGGCAAAGAGAGTGAGAGTATAGATTCAGACGTACAAACCGGCAAAGACAGGGACTAGGAGAAGCAAATACCCACCCAGATACATATAGATTCAGATACACAAACTGACAAAGACAGGCACTTAGATAAGCAAACAGCCGTCCAGACCCGCCCAGACACATAGGCAAAGAGAGTGAGAGTAAAAATTCAGACGTACAAACCGACAAAGACAAATATTGGGAGAAGCAAACACCTACCCAGAAACACAGGCAAAGAGAGTGAGATAGACAAAAACACATACAAATAAATAGATTCAGACATACAAACCGACAAAGACATGCACTGGGACAAGCAAACACCCGCCCAGACACACAGGCAAAGAGAGTGAGAGTATGGATTCAGACGTAAAAACCAACAAAGACAGACACTGAGAGAAGCAAACACCCACCCAGATACACAGGCAAAGAGAGTGACAGAGTCAAAAACCCATACAAATACATAGATTCAGACATACAAACTGAAAAAGACAGGCATTGGGAGAAGCAAACATCCACCCAGACACATAGGCAAAGAGAGTGAGAGAGATAAAAACACATACAAATATATAGATTTAGACATACGAACCGACAAAGACAGGCAGTGAGATAAGCAAACACCCGCCCAGACATGCAAGCAAAGGAAGTGAGAGAGAGACAAAAACGCATACAAGTACTGTGTGTCTGGGCGGGTGTTTGCTTATCTCAGTGCCTGTCTTTGTCGGTTTATATGTCTGAATATATGTTGTTGTATTTGTTTTTTTCTCTCTCTCTCTCTTTGCCTGTGTATCGGGCCGGGTGATTGCTCATCCCAGTGCCTGTCTTTTTCGATATATATCTCTGAATCTATATATTTGTATGCGTTTTTGTCTCTCTCACTCTCTAAGCCAGTGTGTCTGGGTGGGTGTCTGCTTGTTCCAGTGTCTATTTATGTCGGTTTGCATGTTCGATCTATATATTTATATATGTTTCTCACTCTCTCTCTATATATATATATATGTATATATATATATATATATATATATATATATATATATATATATATATATATATATATATATATATATATATATATATATATATATATATATATATTATATATATATATATATATATATATATATATATATATATATATATATATATATATATATATATATTATATATATATATATATATATATATATATATATATATATATATATATATATATATATATATATATATATATATATATAAATATATATGCATCTACAACTCTATTAGTATCAACTTTTTAGTATACTATAATGTTAGAGCATATTTTATATTGACAACACTGCTCAAATGGTACTTGTGTATTATACAGAACGCATCCGAGAAGTGAAGCTAGGTCAAGTCATAATGTCATCTTGTCATCGTTAATCATTTCCATAGATTTATGCCAATTGAATGCCTTTTTTCGCAAATTCAGTTAGTTTACACAAATGTTATAACTTTCAACTTAAAACAATTCTGAGTGTAGCATCCCATTCTTTAATTACCAGTAACGCATTCCTAAGCAAATTGAGCTAGTTTACGCAAATTTTATAACTTTCAACTTAAAACAATTCTGAGTGTAGCATCCCATTCTTTAATTACCAGCGAAGCATTCCTAAGCAAACCAGTCTTGACTAAAGGCAATGATCCAGAAAATAGGTGTTGCCTCAGAAACCAGTCTGGCTGCATTACACAATGAAAATCACTCCTTATATTTGAATCCGATTACTAATCAAGTTACCGTATATGGAGTACCCTCTGTATCACCTCTCTCTGATTGGCCCCAAAAAATGGGTGTTGTCCCAGAAACCCGTCTGCTAAGGCATATACCGGTCGTGATAATATATGAATGACCATGGTAAGCCAATGTACCGGTTAAACTGCACTGTATGTTCATGCCTCAGGTGTAAGTTCTGTGGTCCCTATCAGCATACTATAAACGTTTTTATTATTAATAAATATACACAACTTACGAATTAAATTACGTAACGAACTTCTATTTTCATATATTTTTAATACGTATATTAAGGAGTTCGCCCCCTAGTCAATACCTTGCTCTTTACGCTAAAGTTCGGATTTTGTTCCAATTCTTTAAAAATGACCCCTTAATCATAACGGCCGTTAATTAAAATAAATAGCTCTTATGAAAGTACAAAAAAATCTTTAGCTTAAAGAGCGAGGTATTGACTAGGGGGTGAACCCAATCATATACGTAATAATTTCTGTTCGTTTTAAGTTTTGATGTTGCTCCTTACTTTCAGTTGAAAAACTTGTTTTTTTATTTATTTAATTTCTGATCATTTTTTAAATAATTCTGGGAAATCCGGTGCCCCTTCTTAGCAATGTGCCTTCCCCCATGAAAACTTCCTCCATGGAAAGATCCTCCCACATAACCCCAACCCCCCCTACTACCAGAAAAAAATCCCCCTGAAAACGTCTGTATATTTCCCAATAACCAATACTATATGTTAACATTGGGTAAAGTTCATAACTTTCAGCCCTTCCCCCGGGGACTTCGGGGGATTAAGTCATCCTAAAAGACATAATTATCATATTTTCGACCATGCTGAACAAAATTGCTATCTCAAAATTTTGATCAAGGGACTTTGGGAATAAAATGAGCGTGGGAGGGGGCCTAGTTGCCCTCCATTTTTGGTCACTTAAAAAGCGCACTAGAACTTTTAATTTCCGTTCCAATGAGTCCTCCCACGATATTCTAAGACCACTGGGTCGATACGATCACCACTGAAAAAAAAAAAAAAAAAAAAACACTCATCCGTGATCTTTCTTCTGGCAAAAAATGCAAAATTCCACATTTTTGTAGATATGAGCTTGAAACCTCTACAGTAGGGTTCTCTGATACGCTGAATCTGATGGTATGATTTTCATTAAGGTTCTATAACTTTAAGGGGGTCTTTCCCCCTTTTTCGAAAATCAGCCAAATTTTCTCAGGCACGTAACTTTTGATGGGTTGGACTAAACTTGATAAAACTTATATGTTTGAAATCAGCATTAAAATCTGATTCTTTTGATGTATCTATTGGTATCAAAATCTCGTTTCCTAGAGTTTTGGCTTTTAGCTATCATCACTAGTGGAGGAGGTAGAGAGAGGAGTGTTTCAACCTGAAACAAATAAGCTGTTGCACTAAATGGCTGTGTTTGTTACTGTTTTTCTGTTGGTGCTTTTTGTTTGTTTGTTTTTTAGGTTCTATTGCATACAACTTTTGGCGGGGGAAACCAGGGCCGTATCCAGGATTTTTTTTTTTGGGGGGGGGGATTGACAAAACAATTTCTACGGGGGAGACAAACAAAACTTTAAAAACGCATTAAAAAAATTTATATTTATTTTTCTTACGTTTTTAACAGTCAGGAAAACATTTCAGGGGGGGGGGGGGGGTTCAAACCACCTAAACCCCATGGATACGGCTTTGGGGGAAATATACCCCTAAGTCAAGGAATCTTATTGAAAATTGTACCATCAGATTCAGCGTATCAGGAAACGCCATTGTAGGGTTTTCAAGCTCCCATCTTTAAAAATGTGGATTTTGTATTTTTTGCCACAAGAAAGACCACGGACGCGTGTTTATTTTATTTTTCTTTGATCTACCTAGGGGCGATTGGATCGAACCACTAGTCCTAGAAAATTAGGAGAGGGCTCATTTCAACGGAAACTCACCAGTTTTTGTGCCCTGTTTCAAGTGACCAATAAATTAAAGGGCCTCTAGCCCCCTCCCACGCCCTTTTTCCTCAAGTCATTTTATCAAAACTTTGAGATAGTCATTTTATTCAGTTCCAGAGCCCCCGAAGGAAGGGCCGCAAGTTATGAAATTTGCCCATTGTTGGGAAGTACGGCAGCATTTTTCAGGGGGGGGGGCGGATTCTGGGAATGGATTTCCTACGGGGAGAATTTCCCATTGAGATGGAGGTTTCTGGGGTGAACCTTCCAGGGGAACTTTTATACGAGGGGAATCAGCCGGAACTCATATACGAAATTCGTTTTATTTGTCTCACTCTCTCTTTGGCGACCCCATTTTGCATTTGGCGATGCTCTGGGGGAATTGTCAAGGGGATATTTTAAGCCGAATTGGAATTCTCTGAGACATTTTTACGTGGGGGGAATTTCCAATGGGAGAAATTCTTCATGGGGGAATTATCACCAGGAAATGAACCCATGAGGAAATTTTTGGCGGGAAAAACTTTCCATTGGGGGGGTGGGGGGGGGAGCTCCCGGGAAAAAAAAATTCACGCATGGGTATTCTTCCATGACCCGAAAAACGATCAGAAATTAAATAAAAAACAAGTCTTTCTTCAAATGAAAGTAGTCTAAGGAATTTTTTCAGGCGGAATCGCAAGCAAGAAATTTTGTGGGGGGAATTTGCAGCGAGGATGGAATTATCCAGGGGTAATTTCTTGGGGGGAAGAATTTTAAGGGGAAGGAGCTTTCTATGGAGGTATTTTAGTGGGAGGATTAATCACGGAGGGGAGGGGATGATTTCCTAGAAATATCTGAAAAACGGTTAGATATTAAATGAAAAAAATAAAGTTGTTTCTATTGAAAGTAAGGAGGAACAATAAAACTTAAAACGAACAAAATTTAATCCATACATGAAAGGGCCCACCCTCCATCTATACCCCACTCTCTACGCTAAATTTCGACCTTGTGTCCCAATTCTTTAGGAACGATTCATGAAACACAAGGGTCGTGTTACTCGTGTAATTAAAATCAGAACCTTATTAGAAGTACTTCAAAAACTTTAGCATGAAGAGATGGGTATTGAGAAGGGGGCAGCCCCCCACCTCATATACGAAATAATTTCTGTTCGTTTTAAGTTTTGAAGTTGGTCCTTACTTTCAGTAGAAAAACCTTGTTTTTTTTTCATTTAATATGTGTAACGGCTTGAAACCTCTACAATTGAGTTCGCTTATATACTGAATTCGATGGCGTAATTTTCATCGAAATCCCTCACCCTTTTTGGGCTGCTTTTCCCATTTTGAAAGTTGCCCATATCTTCTCAGGCTCGTAACTTCTTCAATTAATTTTATATATTTTAAATCACCATATAAAGCTGTTTATTGTTGCATTATTGTTATCACAACTCTTTGTTTTTAGTTTCGGTTACTATTAGCTCGAATTGCACCAGTTTGCTACCACAAATTGTTTGATATCTTCATTGTTTCCACAATCCTTACTAAGAATGCTACCTTAACAAGTTAACCGATCCATTCAGCAGCGTCGTTAATAGCCAAAATGTGGGGGGGGGGGGCAAGAGATTTTACCGACTGTTTTTGTCAATATAATTAGCATAATGTCAGTTTCGAATACAATCCGTAAAATTACTCTACGAGTCGGTAAAACCGCGGCATTTACCAACCAAGATTTAGATTTCGGTACATATCATGACACTATTTTAATGCTAATTATTTAACCAAATAGGAAGTTGTGGTGCCATCTGTAAAATGATGGCAGGATTCGGTAAAATCGTGGCGCAAAGTTCTGCAATTGAAACGTTGTTTGTGAAATTAATAGTAAGGTCCACTCAATGAGTACCTGGTCCATCAGCAAGAATGCGCAAAGGGTATGGAACATACATAATAAATGATGTAGATAGAATGCGGACAATATAACAAGTCTTGGCACATGTCAAAAGACTTCCTAAACATGCCCTCCCTAATAAACCAAGTATTTTATAAAACAACCATGTATATTGAGGTGAGGGGTTGCCCACTTTAAAAAATTGTGTATAACAGGGGATAACCTCCTTGTGTGGCGGAAAGAGGATATGGTATAGCACAAGTGTGCAAAGTATGGCGCAAATATTTGCGGCGTGATGAAATAGTAGCGCTCCTGGCTGTACAGTAGGTGATAGAGTGAGCAACCCCTTACGTAGATGAGGATAAGA
The DNA here is from genome assembly GCA_027921565.1 of Artemia sinica. Classification (NCBI taxonomy): domain Eukaryota; kingdom Metazoa; phylum Arthropoda; class Branchiopoda; order Anostraca; family Artemiidae; genus Artemia; species Artemia sinica. Next base: position 75,812,186 of record CM051259.1, read on the forward strand.
TTCTGTCACTATTAAACATTAATTAATTAATATGACATGGGGTGAATGCTATTAAGAGGTTCTAAGATTATTAATGATGAATCTAGAAAGGAAGGAATGCAAATCATGATTATCCAGTTGGGTAATGAGTCGTTAATGATCGGGGTATTCAGGCAGTCTTTAAGATTAATTATTGGTGTTGAATTAATTAAATTTACCATAAGCCGCATATCCGTAACTAGGCATTAAATTGTCACGTCTCAATGTTCTCTGACAACCTTGATGCTATTTAACATTTTCAAAGCATCCCAGAAACTAAATTACCAAAAGGTAGCCCAGTGGTTAGAGGAAAAGTGGCTCAGTAGTATTAGAGGAGGGGAACTAAATACCCACGGATAAGGACATATTCTTACAAAATCATTCCCCATGCTTTTCACATGAAAATTTACTTCTATGTAATGGGTAAATTGACCCTCCACCGGCATGGTTGTAGCAACTCAAAGGCAAAGCCGTTCCTAGGGCTGGTGGTGCCCAAGGAAAAATTGATTACAGTGCCCCTCCCGGCTCAAATATAAGGAAAAAAAATCTAATAAAAGTGGACAGCCCCCAGCCATGGCACTCCTCCCAGCCATGGTGCCAGGGGCAGCTACCCCGATCCCCCATTGAACGGCTCTGTTCAGTAGGCGCTAATGTAAACATTTGATGACGTTTTCTTTTTTGCTCAACTGAACTTTATAACCCATTCAATTGAGTTCACCCCCTCCATAGATTACTCTAAGTAAGGGACATGTCCAGGATTTCTATTCGGGGGAAGGAGATTGTTTTGTTTGGGGTGGGGGGGGGGGGGGGGGGTACAAAACAAATTACGAACGCATCAAAAATTTGTTTATGTGAATTTTCGTTACACATTTTACTAGTCGGACAAATATTTAGTGGGGGAAGCAAACCCCTAACTCCCCTGGAGAAATCTGTGGTTTTATCTCATTTTCTCACCTGTGGAAATAATTGGAATACGGGTCTTTTTCACTGTGTCTTGGGTATCTGGAAAAACTTTTCTTGAACTAATTGGTTTTTAACAATAGTTGGAAAAGGCGAAAAAATAATTTTAAGTTTTTTCGCTTTTCTGTAAAATTTAACATGTGCATCACAGAGGCTTTTGAGGAAACGCGAGTGAAATAGGCTTCGTCGAAAACTGCCAGCAAAAGAGGACTTTACTTCTGTAGGCTAGCCTTCAGAAAATTAAACTTTTAAGCAGTATTCTTTTATCTGCATTCAATTCTGTGCCGTTGTTGGCTTTATTGCTCTGTCGATTAGTTTTGTTGCTGGATATCTTTTGCAAAATTCAAACAGAACTTAGGGAACGTTTAAATTTCTTCATCTATCAAGCGAGTACAAAATACTTTTGAAATTATTTTTATTTTACTTTTAAAGGCATTCCGTCGGTAATAATTTAGTCTTGTTTTTCTTATATATTAAAAATAAGCTGCTAAGGGGATCCTTAAATCAACGGCTTATATAAATATATTATATATATATATATATATATATATTACACCAAACAACATCAGTCAATCGAAACACATTCAATTGCGTTGGGCCCGAGATCTGTAGGTGCGTAAGATTTAGAAACAGTTTGTGGTAACGAATTGTAAGTAAGAAGCGACCCGGCTCAATGGTAACCTAAACTAAAAAAAAACGGAATTTTGATACCTATAGATACATCAAAAGAATATAAGTTTTGCTGATTTCAAATATGTAAGTTTCCTCAAGTTTAGTCTTACGTATCAAAAGTTACGAGCCTGAGAAAATTCACTTTATTTTCGAAAAAAGGGGGAAACACCCGCCCTCTAAAAGTCATGGAATCTTAGTGAAAATCACACCGTCAAATTCAGCGTATTAGAGAATCCCTGCTGTGGAGGTTTCAAGCTACTATATGCAAAAATGTGGAATTTGTAAAAATTTTTGCCAGAAGAGTAAGATTACAGATTACAAGAGAGATTGTAAGATTACAGAAAACTAGCGCTTTACTGAAAATACAAAAGCCAAGTATAAAAAACAAGAATAGCCTATTGATTTAGGAGTCAAAAGTAAATACGTCGCCTCACAACAACAAACTAATCTATAACGCTTTTCGTAGTCTCACAGGAGCTGTGATATCAGTAACTTTCAGTATACAATTAAAATTACCTTAAAAACTTAGGCATAAAAATAATTAGTTTGCAGTCATTAAACACCATAAAAAATAATAGATTGATTTATCGGGTAACATCTTGGTCTCACCTAGTATATGCGTGTTTATTTGTTGTTTTTTGTTGTTTTTTTTTTCCAAGGGGTGATCGCATCGACTCAGTGGTCCTATAATGTTGCAAAAGGGCTCATTCGAACGGAAATTAAAAGTTCTAGCGCCCTTTTTGGGTGACCAAACCCATTGGAGGGCAACTAGGCCCATCCCACGCTCTTTTTTCCCAAAGTCACCGGAATAAAATTTTGAGATAGCCATTTTGTTCAGCATAGTCGAAAAATTCAATAACTATGTATTTGAGGATGTTTTAATCCCCCAGAGTCCCCAGGGGAAAGGCTCCAAGTTATGAACTTTGCCCATTTTTTACATACAGTATTGGTTATTGGGAAGTATACAGCCGTTTTCAGGGGGGATTCTTCTGCTGTGGGGGGAGGAGGGTCGAGGGAAGGGGGTTGCGTGGGAGGATCTTTCCACGGAGGAATGTTTCATAGGGGAAGAGAATTATTCCATGAAGGGGCCGCCGTATTTCCCAGCATTATTTAGAAAACGATCAGAAATTAAATATAAAAAATAAGTTTTTTCAACTGAACTCATTAAAACTTAAAACGAACAGAAATTATTATGTATATGTGGGGGTTTTCCCCCTCGTCAATGCCTCACTCTTTACGCTAAAGTTTTTTTTTTCCTACTTTCAAGAGAGCTATTTATTCTAATTAAACAACCTTCGTGATTCAGGGGTCATTCTGAAAGAATTGGAACAAAATTCGTACTTTAGCGTAAAGAGCGAGGAATTGACGAGGGGGCGAACACCCTAATATGCATAATAATCTCAGCTCGTTTTAAGTTTTAAGGCTGCTCCTTACTTTCAGTTGAAAAAACTTGTTTTTTTTTTATTTAATTAGCATCAGGATGGACCATTTAGAAAGATCAAAGGACAAAATGATTGTGTTGCTTTTTTGCATCATCGCAATTATAGAGATTTATAAAAAAAAATCAGAATTTTAAAAATAAATAAGGAAGATGAATAAATTTATTCTGAAGATGATAGAATAACTGCATTTCGGGATGATGTTTATGATATCAATAATTAATGAAACGAAATTTTTCATTACATGGCTGAAAAATCAAAAGAAGAAGGTTGACATGTGCAGGGAGGGGCCTTGGGTCTCACCCACAGAAAATCTTACAGTTCCTTGAATTCCTAGACAGTTCTTTTTCAAAATATCCAACGAAACTTGGGTACTTACTTGTTATAGCGACCACACCAAAGAATTGAAGATAGGTCAATCCTAATGAAATATACCAAAATATGATGAAAATATAATACCTTAGTAACAAAATTATGAAAAATACAACAGAGAATTATGGAAAGCAGGTCGCTCAGAATGCATTACATTAAATATCCAACCTAACCGCCTGTTTATGTTAAGTCTTTTATTAAAATATACCTGTATAGTAGTTTATCTGGCTCAGGCTAAGCTGATTATCTCCGAGTGGACACAGGAAACCGGTTTCATTACAGATCAAGAGCAAACTGTAGTCACTACAACACTTAAGTACCAAAAATTATTTTTTAATCTCCCCCCCTTCAAAAAATCTTGGTTACGCGCCTGGAAATGTGATATGCAAAAATGAAACGCTATTACAGCTGATTCTTTGAGCTTTATGATACTTAGACTACAATTTAATTTTTTTAAGAGAGCATCTCTACCTTGAGAACCCTTCTTTTATCCCAGTAGTCGTCCCAAGGGACCCCTTTTAAATCTTTTTTCCCTTGTGGATTTAATTTTCATTAGTTTCGGCTGTGAACTAAAAAGAAGAGTTCGTATTTAATTCTTTGTCGTTCCAGGTTGATGACATGAAATACAAGATTGAGAACTGGGGGATACAGCGATCTCTTCGATCTAATAGCTTTTATATATTCCAGTACGGATACAGGATGTATATGAGAATATATCCCAGACAAAATGGAAAAAATCTATTTATTCATGTTGGACTGACTAAGGTAATTTCTAAAAGGTTGTAAATATGCTAATGAGAAACAGACAGTTTAATTTTAAACAAATATTTTGGTTCAAAAGAATTGCTCCTTCTACTTTATTCGATCTCGATCGATCATCATTAAAAAAAAAGTAGATTTCACGCTCTTTTTAGTGGTTGAAATTTAACATAGAAACAACAGCTAAACAGGGGCATATCTCTAACATTTTATTGGAGGGGTGGGGGGCAAAAGGGGTCTAAATCAGGAGAGTCCAGGCACATGGGCTATGTTCCCACTTAATTTTTCTAGTACTTTCATTATTTAATATATATTGAAACTACTATTGGTTTGGGTTATTGTACAAATTGTTGGCGTATTCAACAGTGTTATTACAGTTACGTATTCATTAGTGCTATACTAATCACTAACTTAGATGAAGTAAGACAAAAGTTGTTTCCATATGAATGTAAAAAAATCACTAAAATTTAAAACGAAAAAAAAAAATGATTTTGACATAATTTTCTTACAAATTTTAATGATAAGGTGGGGTTTCTTGAAAAATTTGTTCCTGGAGATGCGTTACTCCTGCTCCCTCTGTGCAGGCTATTCAAAATTAAGGGAGGTTAGCGGAGGGAGTTATGACTAAGTATTTCATTTATTCTCCCAAAGTCGGTCTCTACGAGGTGTTTCAGGCACAAAATGCCCCCTTCCCCTACTTGCACCTCCTAATATGCTCAACATTGATGAACGTCTCGACCAAGCCAAATAAAACTTACATTCTCAACAATTGTCTTGATTTGGTACGCACATTTCCTGAACAGTAACGTAAGGCGCGAAAAAGGGTGCGAGGTGCGCAAGGGTGTGAGAAATGGAAATTTAGATTACTTCTTTATAATATACACAAAGAGAAAAAAAAAACTGTAAAATAATGACTAGTTAAAGGAATTTCACAATTATGTACGCTGGTTCACGACTGAAGGTTAGGGAAGACTCCCCCTTCACAAAAAGAAGGAAACCGCAAGGCAAAGTCCGTGCCGGGATGAAAACGGTAAGAATGTCCATTAACGACATACAAAATTGCAATAATAATTTCTTCCATCTTTAAATTATTTTCAATTTTTTCAGTTTTCTAATGATAACGGATTTAATCCAATTTTATTTTTCATTTCTGTGTGCCGTTTTGAAAAAAAAAAATATTTTTTGATTTGGGGTCAGTCATTTGAAAAGTCTGACTCAGATTTTAGGAGTTAAAAATAGCCGATTAAAATAGCCAAATTTGACTCTGGAGTTTTTTTTTTCAAACTGTTGTATTTAACCCTTTTTGGTTATCACCCGCCTTGATGTTTTTATTGACCAGACTCTTTTTCTCTTGGTTGGTCCTTGAGTCCTTGGTTGGTCCTTTTTCTCTTGGTTGGTCCTTGGTCCTTGAGACGTTCACCGGAAATACAAAAGAAATTTAATGTGGCTTTTAGGGGCAAGGGTACAGCCATATAAGGGTGCCAATTGTTGGGAAGGCATTTTCCTCCTAAAAAATTTTCTCCCCCTCTAGATATTGAAAATATCTTTTTTGGATATTTTCACTGAAAAATATGTTTTCGTTGAAAAAAAAAATATCAAAATTGCCTCAATAAAGCAATTTCCGTCGAACAAATCTAAAAGAACTATCTTTGAATGTTTCTTGCCATTCATTTGACCTTTTCAATAGATATGTTAATAAAATGATTCTCAATTTACAGCTGAAAACATGTTTTCGGCTTCTGTTGAAAACATAATATACTTTCTTGCCTTTTCTAATGATGAAATCTGCCTATTTTTTGGCCATACGATAGGAAGTAGCAATTAGCCTTTAATTTATTGGTATTCCCACACTACAGACACATAGTAACGCTGGTTGCTCTGACTGGCTGAAAAAGAAAACGCCACCTTGAAAGAGGAAAAGGAAGAAATTTGAAAAACAACTTTATCTAGCACTTAAAAGCCGTCTAAAAACAACTTCCTGAGAGTGTTCTCCCGCCAGAAGCCCAGAGCTATGTGTCGACTCCTTATACATCAATGGCATAAGGGATTATCTCACAAATCCTCTGCACAAGGTCGTATCCGGGGGGTAGGGGGTTTTAACCTCCTTCCCCGAAATATTTGTCCGACTCGTAAAAAATGCAAAAAGAATGAATATAAAAAAAAATTGATGCGTTTCTTAATCTTTTTACCCCCTCCCCTCCCGAAAAGATTCTTTTGTAAAAAAAAATCCGAAAAAAATGCTGGATACGGCCCTACCTCTGCATCAATTTTGTAATGATGCCACGGCTCATCCAGCTGTCCATAAACACAAAGACACAAACTGAGCTTTCTTTTCTCTACATGAAGGTCTTCAGGAGGGAAAAAGGGGTATGGTGCCAGGAAGATAAGTTAAAACACTTCCAAAAATAGGAACCCATTCATCCGATTGAAGGTTTGAACCCACATCCTGGTTTCGTGCTTAAAGTTGAAGCTATCGGCATGGTTGAGAAATAAAGTTGTCTGGGAGTAAATTTCTCATCAAACCTCTCGCTCAGTTAAATCAAGTCCTTATGTGTGAGAAAGTTCATCAGGTAATAGCCCTAATAGCATCCTCAAGGTATCAAGGTATCAAGCATCCTCAAGGTATCAGCATCCTCACTATTCTCCACTGTTCTGATCAGAAGTTGCACTCTCACATGGAACAGTCTTCTGACGGGTGGCTCTGTCTCCGACATCTGTTTGCTGATTCCTTCAAATGGTGTTCAGCAGACAGAACCCTAGAAAAAAAACATGGAAAAAGTAAGCTTATTGGTGGGATATCTGGATTTAAGGTTTTAAGGATCCAGTGCTATGAAGAATGTGTTGAAAAAGATCAAACTCAGCAAAGGACTTGTGATCTATCGGGTACACCATTCCTCATCATATGGATATTGATATACATAAAAAAGATACTTCTTTTTTTTGTCAATCTTACTGTCTCAAACACTCTCCCTCAAACTTCCTCTCTCTCTCTCTGTTTCTCTTTCCATCTCTCCTTCTGGCCGTCCCCCCTCTCTCTCCCTGTATATGTTTAAACTTCAATTAAAAAAAAAAATTATAGTAGAAAGATAAATATAAATTGCAAAAGAAAGTAGCCTATATGTTTAAACTTTCGACCCTGTTTTAGAAAATGATATCCTTTCAAATTTCCACAAAAAAAGAACATCGGAAACTGGAAAAATACATGTCTGGATAATACAGACGGGATTTCCGATGTTTTCTTTAATTACACAAGCCTTGCAATAAAAGATGAAGAAGATAAATGATCATGAAAAAAAGAAAACAAACATTTAAATAACTTTGTCTATTATTTTATCCTTTCAAAAAAGTTCAGTTGATTCAAACAAATCGTATTTTTTTAAACAAACTGGGTTAGCAGGAGGAAGACAGCTTTCCGTCATCGAGCCTTTTGCATAGTGATGGATCTGAATTTTAGTTTCCATGAAAGTTTTCCTATTTATCCTACGATGTTTAGCGAAAATAATACTAACAATAATAATAATAATAATAATAACAATAATAATAATAATAATAATAATAATAATAATAACAATAATAATAAAAAAAAAATAATAATAATGATAATAATAACAATAAAAATAATAATGATAATAATAATAATAATAATAATGGTAACGAAACACTATTTCAAGCGAAAAAAAATACCATACACCATAGTATTCAAAAATCTAAAAGACATAATAAATAAAATAACAACAAGTCGTTTATCCTGACCCCCTCCCCACCCTCCGAAAAAATAACACATATTAAAATATACATTCTTTCAATTCACTTCGTCATTACCATGTTTACAAATCCAAGTGATGAAAGGTAAAAGAATGAGGAATTATTGCAAAACAGTGAAAAGTTTTTCTAAACGAATATTTCGGCTTTTTATCTAAAGGTCGTCAAGTCGTCAACAGAAAAGCATAGATGAATAAGAAAAAATACTTACAGCAAGATACCTTTAGGATTACACCTTTAGAATTAAAATTATTTGAAAAAACTACGTTTTCGAAAGAGTTAAAGAGGCTGAGTCACAAGTTCGAACCTTAAAACGTACAGGGATTAGGAGGTACAGTTGGGGGGCTGCCTGTAGCCTGTCTCTTTTGTTAAGGGTTTTTAAGTCCTGTAGCCTGCAATCAGTTGGTCATACCAAGTTCATTACATTATAGCTTGTTATCGGTCAGGGAAAAATCTCCTGTAAAAAATCCAGCAAACAGGCTCAGTACTGTTAATCAAAGAGACGCAATAGGATGTTCTTTCGGTAAAAAATTCAAGCAGACTTCGCTCGTGTTGCAAAGCATTTCTTTGCAAGGGAAAAAGCGGGGGTTGAGGGGGGCGGTAGACCCCCAAAATAAAAATCTTAACAAAAGAGGCTGCAAAAGTGGGGGGTTTGGGGGGCGGCAGCCCCCCAACTGTACCTCCTAATCCCTGTACGTTTTAAGGTTCAAACTTGTGACTCAGCCTCTTTAACTCTTTCGAAAACGTATTTTTTTTCAAATAATTTCTGCACGTTTTTGTACAGTTTATTACTTATTATTGCTTGACTAACTGTTAGCTGATCGTGTCAGGAGTTAAAGTTGGGGGGCTGCCGCCCCCCAAACCCCCGCTTTTGAAGATTCTTGTGTTAAGGCTTTTAATTCCTGAATACTCAAATCAAATGCACAGTAAGATTTTCTTTTTTCAACTTTTCTTCGAGCATGCGGGTATACGGCATGTTATCAAAGCAGTGGAGACTTACCTGTAAGCTGAAGGCTGACTGTGATATTCTTCTGGAGACGCCTGTTGAGCCGAAGGATTTAATAGATTGGATTTAAAAAAGAAACTGAGTTTCTTTTCTAAACTTTAAATTTAAGAGATACTGCTTTCAATTCAATATATAAAAAAATTAATCTGACGGGGAATCAAACCGGGGTCTTCCGCATGACAGACAGAAATAGTGACCACTGTACTATCAGAGACTCTTGTTAAATTATTTTTAGTCTCTGCAATCTATTTTCGACGCAAGCAAATACAAAGTAAGATTTTCGTTTATCGACAAAAAAAACTTCTGGGAAAGAGCTGGAATTTTAGGAAATTTGCAGTCGGTCTTGTCAGGATAAGAGGACTATTTTGATCTAATTTAATAATTAAATACTATGCTTTTAGGAATTTCAAAAATTAACATGGGCTCTTATAGGAAAACGAGGTTTTTCGTAAATGTAAATTCGGGGGATAATTTTTTCGGTCGGAAAGTATCAAAAGGCCCTAACAGGTCGGATTCCGGTTCGAATGAGTCCTCATTCACCCGGATCTGTTGCCAACTACGGCCTGTAGGCGTGGCTGATAAAAAAAATAACTTGATGAACATTAAGTGGCTATATTTGGTTTTTGGAAAACAGGGAAGGAGTGATCGAATTGAGCTGAAATTTTGAGGATAAGCTCCCAGGCTCTAGGAAAGCGTATCCTCTAAATTTCAGCCCGATCGGACAACGTTAAAGGGGGGCTGTGGTGGGAGGGTCAAAACTTCCGGCCCACTTTACCCGATGAAGATAAAGTCGGAGGGGGTGAAATTTTGCATGTTTCTTAGTTTGAGTTTAGGCTACAAAATGTTATCACCGCCGTCTCTCTGCGACCGCTAGGACCGGAAATTGCTTAACATTGTGGTGGGTCGCCTCTTTAAAGAGGCACAAGTGTGCCTCCTTGATTACAACAGTCCTACCACTGTCACTTCAAGGAAGTTCAACCAGGACTAAAGGAAAAACACGAAACGATACAATTCATTCGGATCGTTTATAATATGAATTAACGTTCTTAGATATAGTGTATCATAATAATGATAATAATAATAATAATATTAATAATAATTTAAAAATAATATAATAATGATTATAGTAATAGAAATAGTTATAATAAAATATTATTACAAGTGCAAAAAAGGCCATACCACATAATGCTCATAAATGGAAAACGTACAATAAATAAAACAGTAACAAATGGTTTATTCTCCCCCCCCCCTAAAAAAGAAAGATTAAAATGTATATTCTTTAGTAAACGTCTTTACAACCATTTTTATAAATCTAAAAGATTGTATTTTTTGTAATTGTCTGCAAAATCCCCAAGAATTCAAGGCTATAACACCCAAATAAATTTCCCCTAAAACGAGTAAGCTGATGGTATTTTGAAAGAATGCAGGCCATATCCTAAATTGCTGCGTGAATGAACCATATCTGAAAACGGCCTACAAGAATATGAGTCACTTCTAAATTGATACGCATTCTAAAACGGCCCCAAAGAACGTGGGACACTCCTAAAGTTGTATGTACCGTAGAAAGTCAAATGAACACGTCTATAAGGCTGTATTAGCAGCCTTTTTTATGAGAGGAATAGAAGTTATTTTTCCTATGTAAATAAAGCGATAATTAAATTAAAATTAAATTGAATGGAATTTAATTAAAATAGATGAAATTAAAAATAAAATAAGTAATAAAATTTGATAAAATGAAAATTAGTTTGAATAATTTTGATTAAATCAAAACAATAAGTGACAAGCGAAATATAGGCATAAATGAAATGAAACACATATTAACATGTACAGATCTTTTAAATTCACTGTAGACTGTTGCGTCTTCTTTTTCCATACATGACACACATTTGATACCGTGCGTACTGACCCTGAGAATATACGTCAGAACCTTAGTTTAGTTGTTAGTGGTCGGACAAAAAAAAACAGGTTTTTCAATAGGCTTCTCATGATGTGTGCATCGGAATCGCGCGTGCGCGAAGGCGGAGTGAGTTTTAAATCTTGTGTGGTTTTAAATCTGTGTCAGTTGTTTTTAATAGAGAGTATAGCCTTTGTCGATACTGTACATCGACAAAGATAAACTGACACAGATAAAAAAAATCTGTGTCAGTTGTTTTTAATAGAGAGTATAGCCTTTGTCGATACTGTACATCGACAAAGATAAACTGACACAGATAAAAAAAATCTGTGTCAGTTGTTTTTAATAGAGATTATAGCCTTTGTCGATACTGTACATCGACACAGATAAAAAAAATCTGTGTCAGTTGTTTTTAATAGAGAGTATAGCCTTTGTCGATACTGTACATTCTGTCTATTGTGTTTAAAATTAGATACGAGTAATTTTTAAAGCTAATCTTCTGAATTTTGATTTTGCAGTTGAGTGTATCCTGCTTATAAATAGGTTGTTTTACGTTCTATAATGCTCATTTAAAAGATTGTCAGAAGATATCCCTTTTTTAAGAATCGAGTTAAGTAATAATTTTTAGTAGATTGCTGAGGGAAATCGATCATGCTCTAGAAATAATTCTCGTGCGTGAGATTCAATGGATGCTGGTCTCAAAAATCTAGCACAGTAAACTTGGCTTAGATGTCATACAGTGAGTTTTCCACCGCCAAAAGTCGTTGAGTTTTTAGGGTTAATTTAAAGAATAATTGAGAGATATACGTTTATGCAAGCAAGTACACAGGGTTTTACTTTGAAGGAGACCGCAACCTTTTGTGCGTCAGATTCTTCGAATTTCCCGAAAAAGAAGATGACGAAATAAAATTCTAGGAAATTATAGATAGAATTCTAAGAAATATTATATTTGAGAAATTGTGGCCTTAAAATAAAGAGCCCTTGTGTGTAATTGCTTGCCTCAGTGGTTACATGTCGTAAAATTTACCCCAATGGATTAACCGAGGCACTAGACATTTTCATTCTATATTTGCAGATGAAACTCTTTTGCGAAAGGGAAAGAACCCCTTTCGCAGAAATTTGTATACAATATACACTGAAGATGTAGAACCTCTTGGTTATAAGCTGAATATTGGATTAGCTCGTCTCACAATCTTGGTGATATATGAGGCAAAACTTGGTCCAATTAAAATTCAACCCAGTTATATTCAACCCGGCAAATTTTAACCGACTGAAAATAACTTAAACCGGAATACTTTATTAACAACAAAATACCCCAGGAAAATTGACCCATTTGGAATAAGAATTGAACCACACATCCACAAAGATAATCTCAATCTGATGTGAATCTGATGGTCTTTTCCACGACGCTGTGGAAACCTTTCAGCATAAAGACGTTCTGTTTTCAGAAACCTTTTAGCACAAACCTTTCAGCAAACCTGTGAAAACCTCTCAGCATGAAAACATTTTGTTTTACAGATCCAGAATGTCCCGCTACAAAAGTAACGTTCCGTTTCATGCAAAGGTATCATTAATTTACCTTAATCCTTTTTAATTCGATGATGTAGCAAGTCAATAGGTGCATTTGCCATATACGTTACTTTTGCGCTTTGACTTCTGATTAGCTAAATGTTATATTGCCCAATAAATTTTGTAATGTTATGCTGTCTGTGTCATCTTTCATTACTTTTAATGGCTCATGCTATTTAACTGTTAGCTACATACAATTTATTAATTCTGTCAGTTAACGAAAAAAAACGAAGTTTTGTAGATACCAAATATTTGTCAATTGTTTGCTGCTCAAACCTGCATTCGATAAACTTTTTTTGTTTGGTCAAGTTACGCAGTCGTAGAACACTGGATTGATGATCTGCTTGGCAATACATGGCCCAGAAATCAATCCCTGCTGCAGCAAGGCTGTCTGACAGGTTTACTGCTCGTCCCTGTAAAAAAAAAGACCCAGCAGGTGAAACTTCAATTTGACGCCCTATGCGCCAGCAATGGATTTGGAAAATCTTTATCTTTTAGTGGAGTTACGAAAATATATCAAGTTCGGCATTGATGCCTTCGGTACTGCCGCTAAATACATCTGATGCCCTTATGTTCTTTCACGTGACACTATAGAAACCTTTCACATTAGCATAGCTTAAGACTATACGTTACGTTATATAATCTTACGGAGCAAATTTTGTCCGTAACATATGTAAGCAGCGCTAAGTAGACTCGAACTCTGATTAGAATTTTACGCTACGTAAATATACGTTACGTTAAGGAAAAGTCAAAGTAGCATCAAAAAATGGAACATCTGGATGAGCAATGAATAAATTCTAAAAATTTTCAAAAATTACCAAACTTTTCCTAGAAAGCCTTTCATAGGCTTTCCTAGATAGGCTTTCCTAGATAGGCTTTGATAGGCTTTCCTAGAAAGCCTATCAGAGCTTGAATCACAATCTCCTGTTCATTTTTTATTCTTTTTTTTTTCTTATTATTGTTGTGAAGATTTAGACGATAATGATGATAATTTTGCACATTTTTACCCTGGGGTGAAAGGTAATCTTTAGCGTACTAATCATAGAAAATAACGTACGTATGGTGAAAGCCGCTTTAACCCCTAGGCATTGCAAGCTTTAAGGGTCCACAATATCAAATGCTGCCCCTCAAACCAGGCTCACAAAATTTTGTGAAGGTATGATTGGTAAGTATAGGAAACAAACGGCTAATTTGAGTGTACAATCGATTTACAAATCGATGTACAATCGATTGTGCAACAACAAAAAAATGTACCAAAACCCATCAAATATCACCAAATTTTTGGTACTTAAGCACAATAGGTGACAGCTTCAGTGCCGGTAAGCATGTGAAACATAATCTTTTATGCTGCACAAAAAAATTATTTTTTTAATAAGAGGGGAGCTATAGCCTTGCAGCGCCTATATTACAGGATAGGTCCAAAAATATTCCCAGGAATGTACGGAGATTTGAGATAAAATTTCTAAGCCTCCCCACTCATACCCCTCTAAAGTTCCTTCTATATTTATCTGAAGACTTACAGAATTACAAATTTTTAGCGCAAAAACGTAATTTTTGAGGCTTAAGGCACAACGCCCTCCCCCTTACACAAAGATTCACCGGCTCTCCTCCCTATTTGCTGATGTACAATTATACATCACTATACATAATTAGATCAAGCCTCAAATAATTAACTTGCTTAAATAAAGCTTAAAAACAATTAATCTGTATAGTAGCCGTTTACTTTGTATTGGACTACGTACATCTTTAGGAATGAATACACTACCCGTGGCGGAACTGTCTCTGAAATTAGAAAGCTCAGTGCATGACTTTTCGGTAATTTTAGATCAATTGGCTTTCTCTGAACTTTCAATCAGCACCGTAACCTTTCTCCGTTTTAGGGCAAAATTGTTGTTTCGTTCCACAAAATGGCAGTAAGTGCCACTTTGCTGTGGTACTTTCCTTTTGACTATTAAAAAACGCAAAAGAACTCTTAATATCCCGTTTGAATGAACCTTGTCCTAGTTATCTAAGACCATTGGTTTGATGTAATCCTATCTGAAAAAAAAAACACAACAACGACAAATAAACAAACAAATAAACACGTATCTATGATCAATGTTGTCTGAAAAAATCCAAAATTTCACATTTTCTTAAGACAGGGAATCAAGCTTCTGCAACACGGTTCTCTGGTATGCTGAGTCTGATGGGGTTAATTTGTGAAAACATAAGTCAGAAGTGGGATTGCTACTGTTAAATCTAATGAAAAAGTCTATTGAATACGATGGGCTTAGAAATACGGAAGGAATTTTCACACGCACGTGGAAATAATACTGCGACGAGGAACAAAAATGTGTAAATATCATGAATTTACACAATGCAGTCTACTATGGCAATCTAACACTCACTTAAGCGCTGGGGGAAAAGGGGAGAAGTATGTCTTATTGGCTGGCTCATATATTTATTGAATGTCTTACATCTTAAAACTGAGGTAAAATAACGGTAAACGCTGAAACGATTCTTGATACAGTTTTGCTAATCAATTTGCAAATCGTCATTTGCGATGTTGTGGCATCTGACTTCACACACGAGGAAATATTTAAAGAATGACACAGGATTCACTGTAAAGAATTTGAGCAGTACAAAATTGTAATTCAGTTTCTATTCTTTTTTCTAGTAGAGTACACACCAATTTTTTTTTTACTTTGTGTCGTGCCAGTCTTCAAGCCCTCATATGGACACAATTTTACTGACTCAATCTGTAAAGGCGTCATTTGCGACGCTGAGACATCTGAATTCAAACACGAGAAAATATTTGAAAAATCAAATATTTGAAAATTTTTGGAAATATTTGGAAGAAATATTTGAAAAATAAAGAATTTGAGTAGTGCAAAATGGAAACTTGGTTTTAATTTTTTTCTAGTAGAGTATGCTTCATTTTTTTTTACTTTGTTTCCAACTGGTTTCTAGGCCATCATGTTTCACTATTTTGGTGTAATGAGCCCACTATATTGTGCTTTTTTTAAATTTTAATAGATATGCTTAGATGATTTTTTTTTTACCGACTGTGACTCGAGTAACTCTGGTATTATCTAACCAACCTTTTATGACATGCATAAAGATAACCTTCTCCTTCCCTGTTTTGTTTGAATTGTCTACACCAGTATCTTCTTTCTTTTAGGGTGAATATGACGAAGCTCTGGAATGGCCCTTCACACTGAAGCATCGAATTACTATCATGGATCAAAGTAATTCCCCAGTGGATACTATGTCACGAATCTGGGATCCACAGGTAATACTAAGTTCAGAGTTGAGACACTAAGACTTTGACAAAATCCTCTAGGGACTTTGTCTCTATTCTCAAGGTGAAATTTGTTAAAGAGATCTTATAGTTTTTTCAATTTTTTCTAAATGAAAGGCTCTTAAAACTTTAAAGGTTTACCTGGCAATCTTGTAGGGCATTTGAAAAAACAAATTGAAGTTGAAAACATTGATAAAATGCTCACAGGATTCTGCAAAATCCTATACGTCTGAACCTAGCATAAGCTAAGTTTTCAACACTTTTCCCCAAAGGATATGTCTCATCAGAGTTGACGTGAAAAAATAGGAAAGTCTCCTAAAGTGGTCGCTTATATAGGACGATTTTCGGTCAAACTATAAGGATTTGTCTTCCCCCGTGTTTCGCTGAAATAGTGCCTCTGAGCGATGGGATCACGGTTGCAGCGATTACTGCAACCGAGCAAAAAGCGAACCACAGCCCTAAGTAACTAAAATTTAAAAAATGAAAGTAGCGAACTGACAAACACACAGATTCGTTGAGTTAGCAGGATGGATTGCTTATAATGCTATAGTTAGCCTCTTTAATTATGAATCCAGTAAGAATTACAATAATTATGTTGTAATTATAATTTTATAATCACAATTACAATGTAGCTATAAATTACAAAAGATTATATTTTTGTTGTCTTACGATTGGTTCTAATCTGGTAAAGAATGTCACAATACTTGAATTATACTTTGTTGTATCGTCAATAGTTAATACCGACAACAGGTGTAAATGACCATTTTATCAAAAATTTCAGGACAGTACTGGCTTTGATGGACCAATTTAAATGATATCTAGAAGCTCATTTTTCCGAAACTAACATGATCCATTAGCTGATCGAGTACAGACCTCCGTACAGTTTTTTTAACTCTACAGTAGCTGGCTGGTGTGTCATAGCATGACCAGCATTTTCATTTGACATACGATAGTATTTTATAGTATGGTTTTATATCATGAAGACAAGTATACAAGAGGTGAGGGGCCTATCCCTGTATTTTCGCTGCTTTTTTTGTAATTCGCTTCTCAATGCTAAAATTCTTTTAGAGGCGACAAGCTTTCAAGACGACCATCCGCTGTCAAAAAAAGCCGAAAACTAAAGAAAAAAAAATATTTCTTTTATGGTGGCCTCCAAGAGCTGATTCTAGTTCCTGCTTCATGTATTTGAATTTAGCTGTGACATCTGTAAGTAATCAACTCTTGAAAAAAAACTATGACGAAGGAAGCAGAAATTGGGGCAAAATCTATCTTCGGTTCATAATAAAAGGTCTTCCAACACTTTTTGAAAAGACTGCACAGTTTTGACCAGAAAGTAATTTTTTAAAACTCCAGTGCTGCTCAATTTGTTCTGAAATATAGTGTAAATAAGTTATATGATGCAGTCAACAATCACAGACCAGTAATAACGTGGTGTCACAAAGTTGCGCTAACTGCAGACTGAACCCATGCAAGAACGAATAAAATTCTTTTTAAGGCCTTAGAATAACAAAGAGGGAAAGCATTTGAAACCAGGATATTTATGAAAAGAAATACGATTTCCGTACGAATGAATTATTAGGAAAAAGATATTAGGGAGTAAAACATGGAAAATTCCCATCTAATCTTTGAGGTTAAGGGAAAATTTGGTTTAAGTAGGGATAGATAAGAGGTTCTACCCATTGCTTGAAAGGGTCCAACCGTAAAAATGACCATTCTAGTTTTTATATACATTCAAAAAGTATTTTATTTAGGCATGCGCAAGGGTAATTGGGGTTTCTACCCCCTTCAAATCTCAGTATAAGTAGGATTTTTTTCTAAAATTGCGTATAATATTCCTATTCTTTTCCATTTATTTGAGGTCGTGTCCCCTTCTCCTGAAATTATCCCAATACAGACTCGAAGTTTAAATTGGGATCGAAGATCAAAGTAGTGTTATGAAGCACGGAGACTGAGTTGAAAGTTGCCTGAACTATGACTCCAATAAGGCAAAAACTGTTGAAACCATGCCCCTTTCCCTTCAGACTCAGAAAAAAGTCAAAAATTAAAAATTTCCTTTGAAATGTGGTTTGGACTAGATATATCCACTGACCCCTCCAGGGGCGGATCCGGGATTTTTTTAGGGGGGGGGGCAAATAGGTTGATCCGAAACAAATTTAGGGGGGCGCAAAATAGGTTGATCCGATAAACTTGCGTTAGGAGCAAGTTTAATTAACGCAAACTTGAGTTAATTAAATAAATTACACTACTTTAGACAACGCTAGGGGGGCGCCCCCTCGCCCCTTCTGATCCGCCACTGGACCCCTCCCCCTCCAAATTTCGGCTTCTTATCAAGTTCACTTCCCTAAATTCAATCTTTTGTTTGATTGAGGTGAAAGAAAGTTCTTAGGTGCTTCAGTTCTAGGTCGTTTTACGAGGGGTTCAAACAACTCCAAAATCATTGTTTATTTTGTTGAAACTGGGTTTAATAAGCGTGTTAAAACAGACAGACTTGGTATTCAAAAGTTTTAATGTGCTGGAATGCGATTAAGAATATATTTTTGACCTTATAAACGTCGGACCCAAAACCAATGGGTGCATCTGAGGTAATTTGGGAAAATAAGCCACTGTAATCGTAAGAATTGTAACTTAACTATACCCTTGCCCCGGGGGTTGTAGGGGGTCATGTCATCTCTGGGTTATATTTACTTTTCAACAACTCCAAACAAATGGCACTCTCAAATTTTGATCCGATATTACGAAGGGAGGGGTTACGGGGGCTTGAATAGCAAAAAAGGACACAGGAAGATGGATGATTGCCTTCCAATCACTTTCGGCCCTTAAATAGGGATCTAACCCTCTTCAGACTATAGAAAAGTGATTTAATATAACTTTAATATACGAATAATCTTTTTAAAAACAAAGTGATTGACTTAATTTAATTCTAAGTAAATATGACTAATGTCACTCTGAATAAGGATGTCATCAACATGTTGATCAGCAATCACGACAACAGACTTGTTTATCAACAGTTGTGGAACAACATTAATTTTCTTGAGAGCACACATTGTTTTTTTATTGTTGGAAATAAACGGCAATATTTTCAAAGTCAACTGAACATCGCAACAAAGTAATAATCGTAATAAAGTTTTAGTACTTATTAATCGAAGGAATTTGTGAAAATGGCAGATACGCCCATCCGTTCAGGCTAAATTATTTCACCCTACGTTTTGCTTACATGTATTTACACATTTTTTTTTCTTTTTTTTTTGTGATGTGACTGAGTTTCACTGAAGAAAGCAGATTTTGGATTACCTACCTATTCTTTCTTCTGTTCATTCTGTTTATCACAATAATGAATTGCTTTTATTTATTCAGTAAAACTAAACGGTGATATAAAGCTTTCTAAGTATTATACGCCTATCAAGCACAAAGTATGCGAGGACTTTGGCTTCCCATGAGCTTCTTTGTTTTGTTTTCTGTTTGTTTGTTTTATTTGTTTGTTTCGTTGTCTTCCTCTTCTCTATTTATTTTTGTCACCTTCTTTTATTTCAGGGATCAGTGAATAGTTCCCATTCTGATTTCCAGGCTGTTCAGGGCTGAAAGGCCACAAACTGTCAGACTTCTTTAAAAAAATATAAACCCCTAAGGATGGTGAACAGTAGTAAAAATAAATGAATAAACCCCATAAGCAACACATTTAAAACTGGCTACACATTAAGCAACACATTTAAAATCTTTAATTAAACGGACAGATTGAACAATTCATTCGTTGAACCTAGTGTAAAATTAGTTATTTTATCAATTTGGTGAAATATTTTATCAATTATTATTAGTTATTTTATCAATTTATATATATATATATATATATATATATATATATATATATAAATATATATATATATATATATATATATATATATATATATATATATATATATATATATATATATATATATATATATATATATATATATTATATATATATATATATATATATATATATATATATATATATATATATATTATATATATATATATATATATATACATATATATATATTTGTACATTCGAGTTATCATTTCATATAGTATCATTTGTACATTCGAGGGTGATAACAAGTCGTTGGATTATTTATTGGATAATTAGATCTACCTGCTGAACCAGTTTTTTTTTTCTTATTGACTCATGACCTAAGCTTGTTTTTGGACTTCTCTAATTGAATCACTCTAAAATCCCCGATTGTTTATTGGAGAAATTATTACGTTTAAGCTATAAGATTGAAATCAAAAGCTTATATAGGACTGTGGTATATGTATTGTGAACTGTGTTTCTGCTACAATAATGAGTGACGACAATCTTCTATGGAATCCTATTCTGAATTACATTTGTCGGGCAATTAAAGCCGGGAATCGCTGTGACGATATAGCCCGAAAAAGCAGCGAATTTTTTTTTTTCAGAGGATTCGATTGTTAATGCTAAAGAATTGTTGTGGCCTCTGGCAGGAATTTCTACTCGTGTTACTGTGCGAACAAAAATTATAGACAATGTTTTGGATATAATAAAATGATTTCATGCGTGTGAAGATAAAAAGACATGTTTGCCACGTTTTGTAGTTTTCGAGCCCTACGTAGTTCCAATAATCACAGGCGAGATCACGGCTATTCTTACCAGCAAAGTAAATGAATTGTGCGTCAAGTTTAACAACTTTGTTGAGTCTAGTCCCTTTTCTCATGTTCCTCCTCCTCCTGAGTGTGTTGCTGAGCCTCATTCTACTGCAGCAAAATAGCCATATGCTGTAGTCTTAAAGAATTCCCCCAAAGATCTACCAAGCCCTAAAGGCGAAAAGCATATTTAGACAGTATATGTGGAGATAATAGTTCAAATATTGTCAAATTAAAAGCAAGAAAAACTGAATGGAAACTTTTTTTTTAACAACAAAAGTGAAAGCTTTTGCGGTTCCTGCAAAGTCATCTGTAAAAGGTAGGCCATCTGGTGGGGTGGCCATCTTAGTTACTGGCGCATTAAACCCTGTGTTATATAAGACGTCTGACTTTTTCATCGCTGTTAAGATCCATAAGACAATCGTCTTTTCTGTGTATATGCCTACTGACTATAGAAACAGTAAATCTGAAGTGAAATTTAGTGGGGCATGCAGTAAGCTTTCTAATTCTATTAGGAGCTACCTTAGTCAAGGTTTCAAAGGTATTCTTGCTGGAGATATGAATTGTGATTTAACAAAGTGCAAGAACCCAATTATTGTTAGCCTCCTGTGATGATCTGTGCCTGACCATCAATGATTCTGACTTTACTTATGTACATAATTCTGGCTCTACCTCTTCTCTTGATTTTATGTCATGTTAATCGATGATTGAGACGCATGGCAACTCTCATGTAAATCTGAGTGTTTGCGCATCAGATCATTTTCCAATTATAAACAGTTTAAAATAATTAAAGCAGCTAATGCTGGTTACACCAAAAAAATGGATTATTAGAGAAGATTGGAATAAGATTGATCCTATCCTCTATCAAGCTATGTTAGATAATATTCTAGATAAGATCAAAGTGCCTTTTCAGTTGCTTCAACAGAGTGTGCATATACCAGATAAGGAGAGACAAGTGCTACTTAATATTTGCTGCAGTAAAATAACTCATGCTTTATTATGTGCTGAAACGGCTGCTATCCCAACACGTAAGGTCAAAGTTGGTACTGAAATTCCTAAGTGGTCGCAGAACCCAGTTTTGAGTGAAGCTTGTCGTCAAGCAGAATTTTGGCTTGGGATATGGAATGAATCTGATCGGCCTAGATCTGGCGTTGTTAACCAGATTCGTCTTTATAGTAAACGTGAATTGGAAAGCTTTTATCTAAGCATAAATGTGACATTATTCATAAGCATAGTGAGAAGATTAGTCAGGAGCCAAATATGGTATGGAAACTACTTAAACGAAAAAGTAGTATTATAAAGTCTGAAACTACTCCCCCAAATGAACATGATTGGTTATCTCACTTTACGGCTGAATTCTAACCCCCTGATCCTGTGCTCGAGGATAAGTTTAATGGGGAGCTTGATAAGTGTTTTATGTTGTGTAGGTCTAGGTACAGTTTTGTTGTAGGTATTTCTAATCTTGTTTGTTCTATTTTAAAGCTGAAAAAGAAGACATCTAGAGGTTTTGATAAGCTATGTGGTTTACATTTAGTTCATGCCGGTGATAAATTACTTTCTCATCTGCAGCTACTGTTACAGATGGTCTTTAAATCCGGTCTTGTTCCACATTTATTTTGTAGGGGGGTAATTACACCGATACTAACAAAGGGGAAAAATCTCTCTGAATGTTTATCGTACCGTCCTATAACCGTGTCATCAGTTTTATGTAAATTAATGGAACTACTTGTAGTGGATATGCTCATAGATAAGTGTTCTACTCCCGACTCCCAGTTTGGTTTCAAAAAGGGGGTTGGCCACGAGCATGTGCATTATATTCTTGCTAATGTAATGGCAGAAGCACATGACTTAAATGAAAGATTTATTCTCGCAAGTCACGACGTGCGCTGGGCTTTCGATTCGGGGATTCATTCCCAGCTATTCCTGTCGGGTGCAATATCATCGCCTCTACTTTATAATAACAGTATTATAGAAGCGCAAAAGTATGTTAAACCAAGTTTTATATTTCGTGGTGTAGATATTACGTTATTAAATTATGCAGACGATATTCTTAATATAAGTAGATCTTTAACTCGTATTGAAGAGAATTTTGATATTCTTAATGAAATGTATGGAGGGATTGGCCTGTTGTTTAATTCTAGTAAACGTGAGTTTATTGTCTTTAATGGTGATTCCTCTGGTGCTGTTTGTAAATTTGGAAATCAGCGAGTTATAGGATCTAGTTCCATCATGTGTTTAGGACTGCCAATAAACTCAGATATAATTTCTGCTCGCGGTGGCCTACTTTGTACTTTTTCAGAAAAAGCCAGGAAAGCGTACGGAACTCTTGGTTCAACAAAGGTAAAATATAATCACCGAATCCGTGCTAGACTATATATTGCGCTAGTAATGCCCCGTGTTTTAGCACTGGCTCCGTTTTGGAATATCTTTTCTTTAACGGATAAGAGAAAACTTCGGTCTACATTCTATAAATTTTTAAAGTTTCTATTGAATGTTCCTCTATGGGCCAAAATTCATTTTAAAGTAATAAGTATGGTGCTGTGGAGCCAGTTGCTTTCATTTTGAGAAACGCCGAGCCAAGTTTCTGAGGTCCTTAGATCCATCTAATCGCCTAAATTTGGCAATTAGCCCTTGAGTTACTCTTTATTTTAATAGCTATTTGTTGTTAATTGATTGTTCTCATGTGTTGTGTGAATTTGTTGCATTAGTGTCTTTTTTTCCTTTTTTATATTTTCTCTTTTGCTCCATTCATGCATTTTGTCTGTACTTTTTTTTGAATGGGTTAATAAAATTCATAATAATTTTTATATATATATATATATATATATATATATATATATAATATATATATATATATATATATATATATATATATATATATTATATATATATATATATATTCTTTTTATTCTTTTCAGGTTCTTTGTTCTGAGTGGAACTGGAAACGACCTCAGAATTACCCAAATAATGATAATTATGAATGCGTTGGCTTGGGACTGCCTCACTCAGATGTTACATCAAGGGACTACATTCAAGATAACTCTTTACTAATTAAATTTACTGTGTTTTTGGACCCTATATTCTCTTGAAACTTGCGCGATAAAAAAATAAATATATTTAACTAGTTAGTTCTTTTTATGGTACTCTGACTCGACTACAATTCGGCTCTATCGACTGTGATTAATTAAAAATAACAAAAAAAAACACAGTTTTTCTGAGGGAAGTTAAGAACAAAATTATTGCTTCACAGTCTACTTAACCTATATTGATAAAACTAGTGCAAATAAACCAACTGATAATATTTCCCTATGCTTGTATGGTTATAGAAAACTAGCGCTTTACTGAAAACACAAACAATTTAGGAGTTTTGTACAGTAGAAGCAAACCGATTAAGGGCCATTTTGAAAAAAATTAATCATTTTAGGATTTTTGCTTTAGTTTATTTTTTCGTGTAATTGGGTATCACTTCTGCTCAATGAGCTCAGTCCAATGATTGGGTCTCCTTTTGGCTCTGAAAAAGACATTTCATGATTAGTTTGTAGACAAGTCCGGAGTAAAGCCATCTTAATAGCATCCTATTAGGACTACAGACTAGCTTTAGAATGTGTTTTATAACTTGAAATATTCCGTTCCATAGAGAGAAATAACCGGATTTCCGGAGTTCATATTATGGTTTATTTGTTCTTCATTTTGAATAATACTAAAGAGTGATTTTTACAATTTAAAATTGTATTTTACTCACAGCTGTTGAAACCAAAATGTTAGCTGATAAACGAATTCATTATTTGTGTGTGCTGTTCAATTACTTTGCGGCTATTAAAATAACATTTATTTTTATGCTTAAGTTTTAGGCTAAGATGATTTTAATTGTATACTGAAAGTTACTGATATCAGATATGGTGCAAGACAATGAAAAGCGTTATATATTAGCGTGTTGTTGTCAGGCTATGTACTCACTTTTGACTCCTAAATCAATATTCTTGTTTTTTTTTTATACTGACCTTTGGATGTTTTCAGTACAGCGCTAATTTTCTATAGTCATACAAACATAGGGAAAATATTATCAGTTGATTTAAATGCACTGGTTTTCTCGATATGAAGCAATAATTTTTTTTTCGTTTTAAGTTTCAAGTTCGCTCTTTACTCCCTCAGAAAAAATTTTATTTTTAAAAATCAATCTTCGCCCGTTTTTAATTTAAATTTAATGAGGAACAAACACTGCCATGACCCTTTTCTTTTCTTAGGGAGGGGGGGGGGGAGCTCCTCTTCATATACAGAATAATTTCTGTTCGTTTTGAGTTTTAATGTTGTTCCTTACTCCCGGTTGATTTTTTTATTTAGTTTGTGACGGTAAACCTGATTAAATTTTTTTTCAAAATACTAAAAGAAAATGTAAAACAAAAGTGAAGTTTTTTTTATCGAGAAATTATCAGGAAAAAAAATCAAGCCCAAAATCGCTCAAAATTTGGGCTGTTAGTCGTAATTTTTTGGCGCAGTAGGAAGAAACAACATTGGTTAAGAATTACCATAGTCTGACTTAACAAATACAGGTTATCCACATAATCATATAGAAGGCACAAAACCATGATTGAAAAGAGCCCTTTAAGGACTTAATCTTTGACGTCCTAATTCAAAGTCCAAACTCTACCGACTAAACTAGGAACTCTATTAATCTCACTTAATCCATTAGATTTTGTGGGACCATAACTGCGTAACTTGCAGCCCTTTTCCCAGGGACTATGGAGTGTCAGGTCATCACCAAAAGTATGTATTGGACCTTTTAACTATGCTGAAAAAAATGGCTATCTCATGATTTTGATAGGACGATTTTAAGAGAAGGGGATCTTTAGGGGGGCTGGCTGCCGTCTAATTCTTTTGGTCACCTAAAAAGTGCACTAGCAATTTTAATTTTCGTTCGAATGAGCAATTAAACATCTCTTTATGTTGTTCTTGTGACCCGCTAACCCTGTTCAAAAAAAAGGGAAAAAAAGGACACATCAGTGCTACCCATGCAAAAAAGTGATTTTCTTTGTTGTTCAAGGTGGGGGACTAAAATTACCCTATACAAAATTTTTGATCATACTGATTCTAATGGTGCAACTTTGATTTTGATCTGAAGCCATTTTCGAGGGATTTTAAGCCTTTTTACAAAACCATCAAAAATTTGTTTTCTAAGTAAACTTTTACTTTTAAGATTAACCGAAATAATAGTTACCATTCTTGAATCAATGTCAGACGGCAATTTTTTCTCATTGTGCAGTTTTTCTTTCAAAATGGGCTTTTTAACTTTTGGTTACTATGGGCTGTGGTTTGCTCTTTAGTAGCTTGCAGTCACTGCTGCAACCATGATTGCAACTACTGGTGCAACCAGGATGGAAGACACAAAACCATGATTGAAAAAAAACACCCGATATCGACATGTCCAATACGATACAAGCAATACCAATACGCCCGATACCGATACACGCGATACCGATACGCCCTATACCGATACGCCCGATACCACACACGGCCTTTCCCCAGGGACTATGGAGGGTCATATCATCACCAGAACCATAGTTATTGAATCTTTGAACTATGTTAAATAAAATGGCTATCTCGAAATTTTTATAGGATGACTTTGGGGGGAGGGGGCTCTTTGAGGAGGGGGGCGAGCTGCTCTTCAGTCTTTTCGGTCACTTAAAAAGGGCACTAGAAATTTTAATTTCCGTTCGAATAAGTCATTAAACATCTCTCTATGATGTTTTGGTCACATGCTAATTCTGGTAGGAAAAAAAAAAGAAAAAAAAATGAGAAACACGAGTGCTACCCAAGCAAGCAAGTGATTTTCCTTGGTGTTTAAGGCGGAGGAATGTAATTATCCTACAAAAGGTTTACGACCATGCTAATTCCAATGGTGCATTTTTTTTATTTCGATCCGACAGCATTTTCAAGGGGATTCAGGCTCTTTTTCGAAATCATCATAAACTTGGTTTCGCAATAAACTTTTAGTTTTAAGATTAACCGAGACAATAGTCACCATTCCTTATTCAGTGTCAGATGGCATTTTTTTTCACTGGGTAGTTTTTTTCAAAACGTGTTTTGCAACTTTTGGTTACCATGGGCTGTGGTTCGCTCTTTATTAGGTTGCAGCTACTGCTGCAACCATGATTTATTCTGGAATCAAAGAACGCAATTTTGTCGAATTTCCCTTACACATGGAAGGTATTATTAAGTGGTATATTCTTCTTACCTTGAGAGAAATAAACAGCTTCTCCCAAATTCAAAAGGCTTTATATGGCAACGAAACTACTTTGATATATAAGATAAGATTTATTGCTGAAAAATGGCTGTCACAAGCCCAAAAGGGCCGAATTCGCACTTTAGCGTCAAATACAGCGAAAAAAGAACAACAAAAACAAACAATCAAACAACAACAGAAAATTATAAAAGGGTCCATGTCAAATACGTAAAAACGTTAAAAACAAAAACAAAGTACAAAGTAAACTCATAAAATTAGAAGGCCAATGTCAAGTCAGCAAAAATGCCCAAAAAAAAAAAAAAAAAAAAAAAAAAAAAAAAAAAAAAACTCGTAAAATTAACAAGGGGATAAAGTAGAATTAAAACAAAAACATAAGTTAGTTGGTGACTAACAAACATAAATATAAAACCTCCGAATTTGCATAATGGGCATTAAAATTAATAACTGTGAGGTAAAGAGTGAGTGAGGGGGGGGGGGGAGGCAGCGGAGATTCAGTGGTTTAAAATGTCAACTATGTAAGGGATAAAAGTTCTTCTATATCTTTCAGTGCAAACTCTTATTGGGGCGAGAAGGGGGATTTTTGTTGATACAGAACGCGGGAGGCGGGGTCGAAGGGGTGAATATTGACCGGGGAAAAGGGGAGTTGTTCGAGGGTTATGAAGGGAATTGTTAGCAAAACGCAAGATAATTTTTTGCTCTCCTTATATATGTTTGTGGGCCAACTGAAACCTTTAATTTCAAAGCCAAAGCATACATTTTGCCCCCTAACTGACTTCTTGGTTCAAAGACTGTGTGCTCAATGTGTGCTCAAAGACTGTGTAATCTTGTGTACTCAATGTGTATTCCTCTGTAAAGAATTTAGAAGAAGCTATGGCCTAGTTGATTTGCATAAGGTACAGTAACAGGCCCATCATTTCTTAATATCTGTATTAAAACAATTCCTATTATATTAAAATTGTACAGGTTGTCCAAATTCCCTGAATCTATTTAGTAACAATCTGTTCTGTCCAATTGTCCCAGATACTACTACCTGAAAGTTAAATAGAAGTTAAAGTCCTTAAACATAAAGTATTCTAGTCTGATTTTAGCACTCCGACCCACCCCACCAATCGCCCTAAAAATAATAACCAAAAAAATACCACAGAATGTTGAGACTAAGAGAGTTCTTGGGATTATTGTTGACAATTGGATAAACTTCCATACCCGCAATAAGCCACACGTAATTCAATACGCAACCCCCCCCCCCCCTCAATTGCTAAACATCTTAGATAATTAAAGTACTATTACTGCTAACAACTCACTGCAGCACCAAGCTGTCTAAGGCCACCACGGCTACGCACGCTCCTCCTCTATCTCAAATTATTCAAAGCCTCTTGACACCCCCCCCCCCCCCAAGAAGCTTAAATTTTCCTTAAATCTTTCCTTGCAACATCCTCTCACTTCACTCGGGGACGACATGCTTTTCATTTGGCCCTAGACGGTTGGCCGACAAGGACTATCTTTTGAAATCTGTCATCCTTCATCCGCAGGACTTATCCGAGCCACCGCAACCTTTCTCTCATTATTACCCTAGAAAACTGGATTGAACCAGTTTTTTTGTACAGCTTACTGTTTGAGATACGGTCAGTCAGTTGGGTACCCAAAATAATCCGTAGGCGATTTCTTTGAAAAACATTAGCAAATCCTTCTCCATCTTTGGAGCGCCCACGTTTCATAACTGTAATTGACCCATGTCGTGTCCAATATTCTAATCTTGGTTCGGAATACAATTCTTGGAACCTCTTAACATGGAAATCATCTATCTTACATTTGGATCTGACGAAATGTTCTAACTCCTGCTGCTCTTCTACATGTAAATACTCTCTTGATTGTCCCTATCAAACAGTTCGTGGTAACGAACTGTAAGTAAGGAGCGACCCGGCTCAATAGTAACTAAAACTCTAAAAAAACATAATATTGATACAAATAGATAGATCAAAAGAAGAGGATTTTAATGCTGATTTTAAATATATAAGTTTCATCAAGTTTAGTCCAACCAATCAAAAGTTACGAGCCTGAGAAAATTTGCCCTATTTTCGATAAAAGGGGGAAACACCCCCCTAAGAGTCATAGAATCCCAATGAAAATCATACCATCAGATTTAGCCTATCAGAGAACCCTACTGTGAAGGTTTCAAGCTCCTATCCGCACAAATATGGAATTTTGTATTTTTTGCTAGAAGAAAGATCACGGATGCGTGTTTGTTTGTTTTTGTTGTTGTTCTTTTTTTTCCCAGGGGTCATCGTATCGACCCAGTGATCCAAGAATTTCGTGAGAGGGCTTATTCGAACAGAACTTAAAAGTTCTAGTGCCCTTTTTAAGTGACCAAAAAAATTGGAGGGCAACTAGGCCCCAACTATGAGGGCAACTAGGTTATGTGGGAGGATCTTTCCATGGAAGAATGTTTTACGGGGGAAGAGAATTTCCATGAAGGGGATACTGGGTTTCCGAGCATTATTTAAAAAACAATCAGAAATTTAATAAAAAACAAGTTTTTCAACTGAAAGTAAGGAGTAACATTAAAACTTAAAACGAACAGAAGTTATTACGTATATGAGGGAGTTCGTCCCCTCCTCAATACCTCGCTCTTTACGCTAAAGCATTTTTAATAATTTCAAAAGAGCTATTTATTCTAATTAAACGGCCTTTGTGATTCAGGGGTCATTCTTAAAGAATTGGAACAAAGTTTGAACTTTAGCGTAAAGAGCGAGGCATTGACGAGGGGGCGAACCCCAGATATTACCTATATGAAGAATTTCGCCCCCTCGTCAATATGTCGCTCTTTACACTAAAGTTCGAATTTTGTTAAATAATGGCCGATATAAGTAATAGTGTGTTTGTGTTATTTTTCGGCCAATCTTAGCATTTAATTTTACCTGAAGAAGCTTCATAACTATGATTTTTATATGATAATAAACCAAAGATATTGTATGTCTTCGGCTTGTGGTTGTTATTAAATAAAAAAAATAAGTTTTTTCCAACTGAAAGTAAGGAATAACATTAAAACATAAAACGAACATGACTCATTACGTATGCCCTTCAAAGATTTTTTCTTTCATTCATTTCAGTGACTTGAGAATTGCTCAACTTGGGACTTTCATCAGAGGCAACGCTGTGCGTTGCCTATAGTAAAGGTCATACCGCTCCAATGTTTTATTATTTATTTATTATTTTATTTTTTTCCCAGAGACACTTAATACGTAAGGGGTCGTCGTAGAAACTTCAAAGAGGGCTCATTCGATTGGAAATCGAGAGTTCTAGTGCCCTTTTTAATAGTCGAAAATGATTGGAGGGCAACTAGCCCCCCTCTTCCACGTCCATCATTCCCCCAAACACATCCAAACAAAATTTTGAGATAGCCATTTTGTTCAGCGTAGTTGATTTCCAGATATAAAATATATTTTTGAGGAGGACACTCCCCAACAACCCTCAGGGCAAGGGTTTTAAGTTATGCCCTGGGGGCATATAAGGTTTTTATAGAAGGCCTTGTCGTAGAAACTTCAAAACAGGCTCATTTGACTGGAAATTCAAAGGGCTAGTACCCTTTTTTAATAGTCGAAAGTGATTGGAGGGCAACTAGCCCCCCCTCCCACGCCCATCATCCCCCCAAACACATCCAATCAAAATTTTGAGATAGCCAATTTGTTCAGCGTAGTTGATTTCCAGATAGAAAATATGTTTTTGAGGAGGACACTCCCCCACAACCCTTAGAGCAAGGGTTTTAAGTTATGCCCTGGGGGCATATAAGGTTTTATAGAAGGCGTTGTCGTAGAAACTTCAAAAAAGGCTCATTCGATTGAAAATTCAAAGGGCTAATGCCCTTTTTAATAGTCAAAAGTGATTGGAGGGCAACTAGCCCCCCCTCATGCCCATCATTCCCCCAAACACATCCAATCAAAATTTTGAGATAGCCAATTTGTTCAGCGTAGTTGATTTCCAGATAGAAAATATGTTTTTGAGGAGGATACTCCCCCACAACCCTCAAGGCAAGGGTTTTAAGTTATACCCAGGGGGCATATAAGGTTTTTATAGAAGGCGATGTCGTAGAAACTTCAAAAAAGGCTCATTCGATTGGAAATTCAAAGGGCTAGTGCCCTTTTTAATAGTCGAAAGTGATTTAAGGGCAACTAACCCCCTCTTCCGCCCACCTTCTCCCCAAGCACATCCAATCAAAATTTTGAGATAGCCATTTTATTAAACGTAGTTTTAAGTTTAAGAGGAGGACACTCCCCCACAACCCTCAGGGCAAGGGTTTTAAGTTATGCCTTGGGGGCATATAAGGTTTTTATAAAAGTTGTTGTCGTAGAAACTTCAAAAAAGGGTCATTCGATTGGAAATTCAAAGCGATAGTGCCCTTTTTAATAGTCGAAAGGGATTGGAGGGCAACTAGCCCCCCCCCATGTCCATCATTCCCCCCAAACACATCCTATCAAAATTTTGAGATAGCTATTTTGTTCAGCGTTGTTGATTTCCAGATAGAAAATATGTTTTGAGGAGGACAATCCCCCACAACCCTCAGGGCAAGGGTTTTAAGTTATGCCTTGAGGGCATATAAGGTTTCTATAGAAGGCGTTGTCGTAGAAACTTCAAAAAAAGCTCGTTCGATTATAAATTCGAAGGGCTAGTGCCCTTTTTAATACCCGAAAGTGATTGTAGGGCAACTAGCCCCCCCCCCACCCACCGCCCAAGATTCCCCCAAACACATCCAATCAAAATTTTGAGATAGCCATTTTGTTCAGCGTAGTTGATTTCCAGATAGAAAATATGTTTTTGAGGAGGATATTCCCCCACAACTCTTGGGGCAAGGGTTTTAAGTTATGCCCTTGGGGCATATAAGGTTTTTATAGAAGGCGTTGTCGTAGAAACTTCAAAAAAGGCTAATTCGATTGGAAATTCAAAGGGCTAGTGCCCTTTCTAATAGTCGAAAGTGATTTGAGGGCAACTAACACCCCCCCACGCCCATCATTCCCCCAAACACATCCAATCAAAATTTTTAGATAGCCATTTTGTTCAGCGTAGCTGATTTTCAGATAGAAAATATGTTTCTGAGGAGGACACTCCCCCACAACCCTCAAGGCAAGGGTTTTAAGTTATACCCTGGGGGCATATATGGTTTGTATAGATGGCGATGTCGTAGAAACTTCAAAAAAGGCTCATTCCATTTGAAAATCAAAGGGCTGATGCCCTTTTTAATAGTCGAAAGTGATTTGAGGGCAACTAACCCCCCTCTCACGCCCACCTTCTCCCCAAACACATCCAATCAAAATTCTGAGACAGCCATTTTATTAAACGTAGTTTTAAGTTCTGGAAATTAGGTCTTTGAGGATGACAACTCCCCCACAGCCCTCAGGGCAAGGGTTGTAAGCTATGCCCTGGGGCATATAAGGTTTTGTATAGACAACATTGTCGTATAAACTTCAGAGAGGGCTCATTTGCTTGGAAATTGAAAGTTCTAGTTCACTTTTTAAGCGTCAAAAGATATTGGAGGGTAACCAGCTTCCCCCCCCCCCTCCCCCCTAAACCCTATTTTCCCAAATGCATCCAATAAAAATTTTAAGATAGCCATTTTGTTAAAAACAGT
This sequence comes from Artemia sinica, assembly GCA_027921565.1. Lineage (NCBI taxonomy): Eukaryota > Metazoa > Arthropoda > Branchiopoda > Anostraca > Artemiidae > Artemia > Artemia sinica. The sequence continues at coordinate 75,844,419 of CM051259.1, forward strand.
TCAAAGATCATATAACAAATATTCCGGTGTTGACACAACCCACCAGGCCCCGGGGGCAGGCGTTGTAAGTTATGCCTGGGGGCATATATCGGTTTCATGGAAGGGATGCTCGTATAAACTTCAGAGAGGGCTCATTTGATTGGATATTGAAAGTTCGAGCTCACTTTTTAATAGTCAAAAGAGATCGGAGGAAAGCTACCCTCCCCCACGCCTTCTTATTCAAAACCCATCTGATGAAAATTTTGAGATAGACATCTTGTTAACAAAAATAGTTCAAAGGTCGGATAAGAAAAACTCCGGTGTCAATACAACCTCCCAGGGCACAGGGGATGGTGTTCTAAGTTATGCCCTAAGGGCATGTATGGTTCTTATGAAAGGGATGCTCGTATAAACTTCATAGAGGGCTAATTTGATTGGAAATTGAAAGTTCTAGTTCCCTTTCTAAGAGTCAAGAGAGTTAAACTATTCCCCACGCTCTTTTTCCCCAAACCCGTCCGCTACATATTTTAAGATAGCCAGTGTTTTTGAAATTGTTCAAAAATTAGATAAAAAAAAACGCCTTCCAGAGCCCTAGGGATAGGCGTTGTAATTGTTGTCCTGGGGGCGTATATGGTTCTTATCAAAGTGATGCTCGTGTAAACTTCAGAGGGGGCTCATTTGATTGGAAATTGAAAGTTCTAGTTCAAGTTTCAAGAGTCGAAAGATATCCGAGGGCAACTAGCCCCCCCCCCACACACCCGTTATTCCCCAAGCCCATCCGATAAAATTTTATAATAGCCATTTCATTAAAAATAGTTCAAATGTCAGATAAGAAAAATTCCTGTGTCGATGGAACCCTCCAGGGCCCGGAAACAGGCGTTATGAGTAATGCTCTAGAGGCAAATATAGTTCTTATGGAAGGGATGCTCTTAAAAAATTCGGAGAGGGCTCATTTGATTGGACACAACCCACCAGGCCCCGGGGGCAGGCGTTGTAAGTTATGCCCTGGGGGCATATATCGGTTTCATGGAAGGGATGCTCGTATAAACTTCAGAGAGGGCTCATTTGATTGGATATTGAAAGTTCGAGCTCACTTTTTAATAGTCAAAAGAGATCGGAGGAAAGCTACCCTCCCCAAACTTCTTCTTATTCAAAACCCATCTGATGAAAATTTTGAGATAGACATCTTGTTAACAAAAATAGTTCAAAGGTCGGATAAGAAAAACTCCGGTGTCAATACAACCTCCCAGGGCACAGGGGATGGTGTTCTAAGTTATGCCCTAAGGCCATGTATGGTTCTTATGAAAGGGATGCTCGTATAAACTTCATAGAGGGCTAATTTGATTGGAAATTGAAAGTTCTAGTTCCCTTTCTAAGAGTCAAGAGAGTTAAACTATCCCCCCACGCTCTTTTTCCCCAAACCCGTCCGCTACATATTTTAAGATAGCCAGTGTTTTTGAAATTGTTCAAAAATTAGATAAAAAAAAACGCCTTCCAGAGCCCTAGGGATAGGCGTTGTAATTGTTGTCCTGGGGGCGTATATGGTTCTTATCAAAGGGATGCTCGTATAAACTTCAGAGGGGGCTCATTTGATTGGAAATTGAAAGTTCTAGTTCAATTTTCAAGATTCGAAAGATATCCGAGGGCAACTAGCCCCCCCCCCACACACCCGTTATTCCCCAAGCCCATCCGATAAAATTTTTATAATAGCCATTTCATTAAAAATAGTTCAAATGTCAGATAAGAAAAATTCCTGTGTCGATGGAACCCTCCAGGGCCCGGAAACAGGCGTTATGAGTAATGCTCTAGAGGCAAATATAGTTCTTATGGAAGGGATGCTCTTAAAAAATTCGGAGAGGGCTCATTTGATTTGAAATTGAAAGTTCTTGTTCACTTTTTAAGAGTCAAAAGAGATCGGAGGGCAACTAGCCCCTCCTCCACGCCCTAAATGCATCAGATAAAAATTTCGAGATACATACTTTGTTAAAAATAGTTCAAAGTTCTGATAACAAAAAGCTCCAGTGTCTACACAGCCCCCAGGGCCCGGGGGTAGGCTTTTTAAGATATGCCCTGGGGGCATATATGGTTTTTATGGAAGGGATACTCGTATAAAATTCCTAGAGGGCTCATTTGATTGGAAATTGATAGTTGTAATTCATTTTTTTAGAGTCAAAAGAGATTGGAGGGCAGCTAGCCTCCCCCCACACTCCATTTATTTTTTCCCCAGAGGCACTTCATATAGAAGGGATCGTCGTATAAACTTCGAAGGGGGCTCATTCAATTGGAAATCGAGAGTTCTAGTGCCCTTTTTAAGAGTCAAAAGTGATCAGAGGGCAAAACCAACCCCCCCACCCAAGCCCTTTTTCCCCAAGTAATCTGGTAAACAATTTGAGGTAGCCATTTTGTTAAAAATAGTTCAAAGATCATATAACAAAAACTCCTTTGCGTATGGTCATTTGGTTAAAAATAGTTCAAAGATCAGATAAGAAAAACTCATGTGTCGACACCCCCCCCCCTTCAGGGCCGGGGCAGGCGTTGTAAGTATTACTCTGGGGGCATATATAGTTCTTATGGAAGGTATGCTCGTACACACTTCAGAGAGGGTTCATTTGAATGGAAATTAAAAGTTGTAGTTCATTTTCTCAGAGTGAAAAAAGATCAGAGGGCAACTAGCCTCTCCCATCCTCCACGCCTTTGGGTGTATCAGATGGATAAACCCATCCGATAAAAATTTCAGGTGACAATTTTGTTAAAAATAGTTCAACCATCAGATATTAAAACTCCAGGGTCGACACAACCCCCCAGGGCCCAGGGATAGGCGTTGTAAGTTATACTCTGGGGATATATATGGTTCTTTTAGAAGTGATACTCGTATAAACTTCAGAGAGGGCTCATTTGATTGAAAATAGAAATTTCTAGTTCACTTTTAAAGAGTCAAAAGAGACCGAAGCTTAATTTAGTCCTACCACGCCCTTTTTCCCCAAACCCATCCGATAAAAATTTTGAGATAGCAATTTTGTTAAAAATAGTTCAAACATCAGGTAATAAAAACAGTAGTAATCAACATTATACTTCTAGGAGACATATAGCAATTTCAATGTTATTCTGGACTTTGTATACACCTTTTCAAAGAGATTCAGAGCTCCCTCACATTGCGTTATACTATGTTCCATCTTGTACTAGTTAGGGCTTTGCATAACATGTTATGAAGGACAAGTTTTTCTGACACAATTTACATAGACCAGATTTCTAGTTCATAGTATACATGTCCTTTTAGTTGCTTGCCTGTATAGGTCCATGCTATTTGCTTGCCTGTATAGCAATTTCCATGTTATGACTTACCACGGGTCAGTCACCTATTACTACGAACGGTACATGCCTTACCAGACGGGTTTCTGAGGTAACACCCATTTTTAACAGTTTCAATTGCACAAGGAGACAGGTTTCTGGTGGGTATAGAATTTGAGAGTTGATAAAGTGAAATTATGTCACTATTCTAGTTTTTTCTAAACCGGTATTTCCTATAACTTAATAAAGGGTTAAGGTGATTAGCGATTACGAGCGAGGATAGTACGAATTGCTTGTGAAAAACCCGGATGAATTAAGTTGAAAATAAAGTTTTAAGAAGAAATGTCTAAAAAGTTACGATAGAATGACATTGTGACTTGACCTCGCTTTACCTCTCCGATGTGGTCTGTATAATACACACGTAACGTTTGAAAAGTATTGTCAATTTAAAAAGAAATGGCAGAAAAGTGTTTTGAGGGAGATGGGTTGCATGGAGGGTTGAGTTGCACGAGGGTTCAGTTAAAGGGGGTACAGTTACACGGGGGTTTAGTTAAATTGGGATTGAGTTGCACGAGGGTTCAGTTAAAGGGGGTATAGTTACACAGGGGTTTAGTTAAATTGGGTCGAGTTGCACGAGGGTTCAGTAGCACGAGGGTTCAGTAACATGGGGGTTCAGTTGTACAGGGTTTCGGTTATACAGGGGTTCAGTTACATGGAGGGTTCAGTTGCACGAGGGGGGATTTGCGAATTGGAGGAGATGGGATGATAGTGTACTGTATAATACACAAGTGATGTTTTGGAGAGTATTGTCAATTTAAAATAGTTTAGAAATAAAAAAAAATTTAACAAGAAATGGCTGAAAAGTGTTTTGAGGGAGATGGGATTGCATGGAGGGTTGAGTTGCACGAGGGTTCAGTTAAAGGGGGTACAGTTACACGGGGGTTTAGTTAAATTGGGTTGAGTTGCATGAGGGTTCAGTAACATGAGAGTTCAGTAGCACGGGGGTTCAGTTGTACAGGGATTCGGTTATACAGGGGTTCAGTTACATGGAGGGTTCAGTTGCACGAGGGGTTCAGTTAAAGGGGGTATAGTTACACGGGGGTTTAGTTAAATTGGGTCGAGTTGCACGAGGGTTCAGTAGCACGAGGGTTCAGCAGCACGGGGGTTCAGTTGTACAGGGTTTCGGTTATAAAGGGGTTCAGTTACATGGGGGTTCAGTTACACGGGGGTTGAGTTAAATGGGGCTTGAGTTCCACGAGAGTAGTGCTTTGTCGTGGTTTAGCTTGTCACAGTATTTAGTGAAAATAATGCTAAAAAGGGGGAAATTAAGTTTTGAGGGGGGTGTAAAAATGGTACTTATTTAATATCCCGGTAAACATACGACTAGAAAGTCTTCAGGAGAAATAGACTATTGCTTCTTTCTGAACTAAGCAATATTCCTTGACAAATATTTTTTTTATTTTTACTGTATTGCTATTATTCAAAACATTGCATTGTCTATGCCACATCAAACTAGCGAATAATTATCGTGGCTTTTTAGGCGTTCAATTTTTTTTCAGTGTAATTAATAACATAAAAAAATTATGAAATTTAGATTTGGCTAAGCTCTATTTTGACTACTTTATATGAAGTGAGGGGGTGGGGGAAAGTATTCAGTTAAAATATAGCTAGGAAGGGGGAAATTAAGTTTTGAGGGAGGTGTAAAAATGCTACTTATTTAATACCCCGGTAAACATTTGACTTGAAATGCTTCAGGAGAAATAGACTATTGCTTCTTTCTGAACTGTCTGGGGAGTGGGTGGGGGCAAGTATTTAGTGAAAATAATGCTAAAAAGGGGGAAATTAAGTTTTGAGGGGGGGTGTAAAAATGGTACTTATTTAATACCCCGGTAAACATTTGACTTGAAATGCTTCAGGAGAAATAGACTATTGCTTCTTTCTGAACTGTCTGGGGAGTGGGTGGGGGCAAGTATTTAGTGAAAATAATGCTAAAAATTAAGTTTTGAGGGGGGGTGTAAAAATGGTACTTATTTAATATCCCGGTAAACATACGACTAGAAATGCTTGAGGAGAAATAGACTATTGCTTCGTTCTGAACTAATCGCAATTCCTTGACAAAAATTTTTTTTATTTTTACTTTATTGCTTTTAGTCTTCACGATTACATGAATATACAGTGTATTTTCACGACTACAAGCCTGAGGTATGAATATACAGTCTGGTTTGACGATTACATTGCAAAAAGCGAGCAATCCTTTTATATTATATACCCATAGAGTGGACAAACACGTTTTGAGAGTATAATTGAGATTATATGACGCAGCCAGATGGGTTTTTGAAGCACTTTCATCATAACATGTTTTTTTTTGTTTTTTTTGGCAATTGACATTTTTTTCTGATAACAAGTACCATTCATTGCGATCGCAGCTCTATGTTGGCTCGTTTTATATACTTCAGCTTGTCTATTCATTTGTGTTAAATAAAAATCTTGAATCTGGAAAATGAAAAAATAAGTATTTAAACAAAATGTACGATGGTGCTAATTAAAGAATAGTAGGCTACACTCAGAATTGTTTGATTGACATATGCTGTTAAATCACTTTACGTAAAAAGCTAACTATATTTGCAAAATGGGATAAGGGATTCGTGAATTGGACTGTATGAACGATCTTATTTGAATAATAGTGAAAAAACAGAGCTAGCTTAGGTTGGAGTTGCACGGGGGGTTGAGTTGCATGAGGGTTCAGTTAAAGAGGGCTAACTTGCACAAGGGTTCAGATGCATGGGGGGTTCAGTTGCTTGGGGTTCTGTTACACGGGGATTCAGTTACAATGGAACCCACACAAAAACAATGGGGCACACACTAAAGCCAAATTAGGCCAGTGGCCTATGAGAAATCGTAAAATACCCGAGACAATGAACAAGTCCCGATATGGCAAGTATTTAGTTAATATAATGCTTGGAAGAGAAATTAAGTTTTGAGGGGGGGGGGTGTAAAAATGGTACTTATTTAATATCCCGGTAAACATACGACTAGAAATGCTTCAGGAGAAATAGACTATTGCTTCTTTCTGAACTAATCAATATTCCTTGACAAATATTTTTTTTATTTTTACTGTATTGCTATTATTCAAAACATTGCATTGTCTATGCCACATCAAACTAGCGAATAATTATCGTGGCTTTTTAGGTGTTCAATTTTTTTTCAGTGTAATTAATAACATAAAAAATGATGAAATGTAGATTTGGCTAAGCTCTATTTTGACTACTTTATATGAAGTGAGGGGGGTGGGGGAAATTATTCAGTTAAAATATAGCTAGGAAGGGGGAAATTAAGTTTTGAGGGAGGTGTAAAAATGCTACTTATTTAATACCCCGGTAAACATTTGACTTGAAATGCTTCAGGAGAAATAGACTATTGCTTCTTTCTGAACTGTCTGGGGAGTGGGTGGGGGCAAGTATTTAGTGAAAATAATGCTAAAAAGGGGGGAAATAGAAGCTGTTTCCAAAAGATTTAGGATTCATTAACATTTTTTCAACTTTATTTATTTTTTTCTTTTTGTACATATCTTAAAATGTCAAAATATGCTTATGGTTCTAACAATTGTGTTCTATGATTGGTCAGAGACACGATGTGGCTTTCCCACTCGAGGTTTTATGACTCCTCCCCACAATGAATTCAGATGGTTTTAGGACTCATCTCACTACCCATAACTCCATTCAACCTTGAGCGAAGGTATAAAAGTTTGATGAAGTATTTCTCTACTTAACAACTACATTAATAGCCTCCAAGATGATAGGACTGTATGACACAGAATTTATCGGATTAAAAAAACATCTTGTGGTGTTATATTTGAATGTGCTTTTTTATTATTGTCTATGGATCTCGAAGAAATTGACTGTTATCATTGGATAGTGAACTATAATCTGTTTGAGTATGATAAAAGCTTATGGGGTACTACATTACGTTATATAAACAGACTGGGGTTCTATGATAGAGTGATTACACCACTTAATAATACTGGTCAGGAACTGAGAAATGTTCAGGAGGAAGTCAGTGAAATTTGCAGCTTTTTCGGGGTTGAAGCACTCTACGTAAAGGGTAATGTACCTACAGATAAAGTTTTAATTCAAAAGTGTGACCCTAGGATTCCACTTTTCAATCTAGAAGAGCTTAAGTGTCCTAAATTTGAAGGGGCTTATCACCGTCCTGAAGACGAGGTTAGGTTCTTCGCGCAGTGGATACCTAAGGACATACCTGATCGTGATAAATCCATAAGACATGGTAAAAAAAACTATTCTATATCATGGGATCATCGTTTCTGGATGTTTAAGTGTGAACTCTAAGTACTGTTTTTATGTAAATATGTAGTGTTGTTTTTTTTTGTTTTTTTTCTCAAAAAAAATATGTTAATACGTTTAAGCAATAAATATCTTTAAGCTTAACCCGTCTTTATTCTTTAGAATAGTTTTATTCATTTCATTAAATTATGAAGAAATTGTAAGTAAGTAACAATAGCTTTCTTGAATTCGCTTCCTGGACACAATACAGATATTTAATTCAAGAAATCATAATAAAATCGCAAGTAAGTAATAAAGTCTTTATTGTTTTCACCTACTGGATACACAATACTGAAATTTCATTCAAGAAATTATGAAGGAATTGTAAATAGGTAACACACTCATTCTTGCAGTCACCTCTTGTATACACAATGCAGAAATTTCATTTAAGAAATTATCAAAAATTGTAAGTAAGTAGCAAATTCTTTCTTGAATTCGCCTCTTGGATAAACAAAAAAAAGTCATTTCGTTCAAGAAATTATGACAAAATTCCAAGTCAGTAACAAACTCATTATTGTTTTCACGACTTAGATACACGATGTAGAAATTTAATTCAAGAAATTATGAAAAAATTCTCTGCGCGCACGTAGCCTCGTCTAAATTAACCTTAAAAAATGAAATAAAGCTATGTCGACTTTGCATATTTTATTCAACATATCCGAGAAAGCGCTGGAGGGGGGCATTCCTGTCGACTTTTGGAGGAAATTGTCAGGTGTGGGACTCGAACCCACGACCCCATATGGGGACCAGATCCTAAGTCTAGCGCCTTAACCACTCGGCCAACCTGACAATGGGTGTTGTCTAAAAAACCAGTCTGGTTGAAAACGTGGAGTTTTCGTGCTGGTCACTTTTTTGCAATGTGTAGGAACCAGTGGGGAATCCCCGCTCGTTTGGAAAGGTGCCAAGGAAAGGCAAGCAAATATCATGTAGTTTCAAAACGTGTTTAATCACGTGTAGAGGTCCCATAGAATGAAATTTCTGTATTGTGCATGTAAACGGCGAATTCAAGAATGAGTTTTTTACTTACTTAGAATTTTGCCATAATTTCTTGAATGAAATGTCTTTTTTTTGTATCCAAGAGGTGAAATCAATAAAGAGTTTGTTACTTACTTTCCTTTTTTTATAATTTCTTGAATTAAATTTCTACATCGTGTATCTAAGTCATGAAAACAATAAAGAGTTTGTTACTTACTTGGAATTTTGTCATAATTTCTTGAACGAAATGTCTTTTTGTTTATCCAGCAGGTGAATTCAAGAAAGAATTTGCTACTTACTTACAATTTTCTCATAATTTCTTTAATGAAATTTCTGCATTGTGTATCCACGAGGTGTATTCAAGAAAGAGTTTGTTACTTGCTTACAACTTTTTCGTAATTTCTTAAATGAAATATCTGTATTGTGCATTCAGGAGGAGGATTCAAGAAACAGTTTGTTACTTACTTAGAATTTTGTCATAATTTCTTGAATGAAATGTCTTTTTTTATTTATCCAGTAGGCGAATTCAAGAAAGAAGTTGCTACTTACTTACAATTTTTTATAATTTCTTAAATGAAATTTCTGCGTTGTGTATCCATGAGGTAACTTCAAGAAAGGATTTGTTACTTATTTAGAATTTTGTCATAATTTCTTGAATGAAATGACTTTTTTTTGTTTATCCAAGAGGCGAATTCAAGAAAGAATTTGCTACTTACTTACAATTTTTGATAATTTCTTAAATGAAGTTTCTGCATTGTGTATCCAAGAGGTGACTTCAGGAAAGAGTTTGTTACTTGCTTACAATTTTTTCATAATTTCTTGAATGAAATTTCCGTATTGTGTATCCAAGAGTTGACTTCAAGAAAGAAATTGTTGCTTACTGAGAATTTTTTCATAATTTCTTGAATTAAATTTCTACATCGTGTATCTAAGTCGTGAAAACAATAATGAGTTTGTTACTTACTTGGAATTTTGTCATAATTTCTTGAACGAAATGACTTTTTTTTGTTTATCCAAGAGGCGAATTCAAGAAAGAATTTGCTACTTACTTACAATTTTTGATAATTTCTTAAATGAAGTTTCTGCATTGTGTATTCAAGAGGTGACTTCAGGAAAGAGTTTGTTACTTGCTTACAATTTTTTCATAATTTATTGAATGAAATTTCCGTATTGTGTATCCAAGAGTTGACTTCAAGAAAGAAATTGTTACTTACTGAGAATTTTTTCATAATTTCTTGAATTAAATTTCTACATCGTGTATCTAAGTCGTGAAAACAATAATGAGTTTGTTACTTACTTGGAATTTTGTCATAATTTCTTGAACGAAATGTCTTTTTGTTTATCCAGCAGGTGAATTCAAGAAAGAATTTGCTACTTACTAACAATTTTTTCATAACTTCTTTAATGATATTTCTGCATTGTGTATCCACGAGGTGACTTCATGAAAGAGTTTGTTACTTGCTTACAATTTTTTCATAATTTCTTAAATGAAATTTCTGCATTGTGTATCCATGAGGTAACTTCAAGAAAGAGTTTGTTACTTACTTAGAATTTTGTCGTAATTTCTTGAATGAAATGTCTTTTTATTTACCCAGGAGGTGAATTCAAGAAAGAATTTGCTACTTACTTACAATTTTTGATAATTTCTTAAATGAATTTTCTGCATTGTGTATCCATGAGGTAACTTCAAGAAAGAGTTTGTTGCTTACTTAGAATTTTGTCATAATTTCTTGAATGAAATGTCTTTTTTATTTATCCAGGAGGCGAATTCAAGAAAGAATTTGCTACTTACTTACAATTTTCGATAATTTCTTAAATGAAATTTCTGCATTGTGTATACAAGAGGTGACTTCAAGAATGAGTGTGTTACCTATTTACAATTCCTTCAAATTTCTTGAATGAAATTTCAGTATTGTGTATCCAGTAGGTGAAAACAATAAAGACTTTATTACTTACTTGCGATTTTATTATGATTTCTTGAATTAAATATCTGTATTGTGTCCAGGAAGCAAATTCAAGAAAGCTATTGTTACTTACTTACAATTTCTTCATAATTTAATGAAATGAATAAAACTATTCTAAAGAATAAAGACGGGTTAAGCTTAAAGATATTTATTGCTTAAACGCATTAACATATTTTTTTTTTGAAAAAAAAACAACACCAAATATTTACATAAAAATAGTACTTAGAGTTCACACTTAAACATCCAGAAACGATGATCCCATGATATAGAATAGTTTTTTTTACCATGTCTTATGGATTTATCACGATCAGGTATGTCCTTAGGTATCCACTGCGCGAAGAACCTAACCTCGTCGTCAGGACGGTGATAACCCCCTTCAAATTTAGGACACTTAAACTCTTCTAGATTGAAAAGTGGAATCCTAGGGTCACACTTTTGAATTAAAACTTTATCTGTAGGTACATTACCCTTTACGTAGAGTGCTTCAACCCCAAAAAAGCTGCAAATTTCACTGACTTCCTCCTGAACATTTCTCAGTTCCTGACCAGTATTATTAAGTGGTGTAATCACTCCATCATAGAATCCCAGTCTGTTTATATAACGTAATGTAGTACTCCACAAGCTTTTATCATACTCAAACAGATTATAGTTCACTATCCAATGATAACAGTCAATTTCTTCGAGATCCATAGACAATAATAAAAAAAGCACATTCAAATATAACACAACAAGATGATTTTTTTAATCCGATAAATTCTGTGTCATACAGTCCTATCATCTTGGAGGCTATTAATGTAGTTGTTAAGTAGAGAAATACTTCATCCATTTTTTATACCTTCGCTCAAGGTTGAATGGAGTTATGGGTAGTAAGATGAGTCCTAAAACCATCTGAATTCATTGTGGGGAGGATTCATAAAACCTCCAGTAGGAAAGCCACATCGTGTCTCTGACCAATCATAGAGCACAATTGTTAGAACCATAAGCATATTTTGACATTTTAAGATATGTACAAAAAGAAAAAAATAAATAAAGTTGAAAAAATGTTAATGAATCCTAAATCTTTTGGAAACAGCTTCTATTTTCCCCCTTTTTAGCATTATTTTCACTAAATACTTGCCCCCACCCACTCCCCAGACAGTTCAGAAAGAAGCAATAGTCTATTTCTCCTGAAGCATTTCAGGTCAAATGTTTACCGGGGTATTAAATAAGTAGCATTTTTACACCTCCCTCAAAACTTAATTTCCCCCTTCCTAGCTTTATTTTAACTGAATACTTGCCCCCACCCCCCTTACTTCATATAAAGTAGTCAAAATAGAGCTTAGCCAAATCTAAATTTCATCATTTTTTATGTTATTAATTACACTGAAAAAAAAATTGAACACCTAAAAAGCCACGATAATTATTCGCTAGTTTGATGTGGCATAGACAATGCAATGTTTTGAATAATAGCAATACAGTAAAAATAAAAAAAATATTTGTCAAGGAATATTGATTAGTTCAGAAAGAAGCAATAGTCTATTTCTCCTGAAGCATTTCTAGTCGTATGTCTACCGGGATAGTAAATAAGTACCATTTTTACCCCCCCCCCCTCAAAACTTAATTTCTCTTCCAAGCATTATATTAACTAAATACTTGCCATATCGGGACTTGTTCATTGTCTCGGGTATTTTACGATTTCTCATAGGCCACTGGCCTAATTTGGCTTTAGTGTATGCCCCATTGTTTTTGTGTGGGTTCCATTGTAACTGAATCCCCGTGTAACAGAACCACAAGCAACTGAACCCCCCATGCATCTGAACCCTTGTGCAAGTGAGCCCTCTTTAACTGAACCCTCATGCAACTCAACCCCCGTGCAACTCCAACCTAAGCTAGCTCTGTTTTTTCACTATTATTCAAATAAGATCGTTCGTACAGTCCTTTTCACGAATCCCTTATCCCTTTTTGCAAATATAGTTAGCTTTTTACGTAAAGTGATTTAACAGCATATGTCAATCAAACAATTCTGAGTGTAGCCTACTATTCTTTAATTAGCAGCATCGTACATTTTGTTTAAATACTTATTTTTTCATTTTCCAGATTCAAGATTTTTATTTAACACAAATGAATAGACAAGCTGAAGTATATAAAACGAGCCAACATAGAGCTACGATCGCAATGAATGGTACTTGTTATCAGAAAAAAATGCCAATTGCCAAAAAAAAAAAAAAAAAAAAACATGTTATGATGAAAGTGCTTCAAAAACCCATCTGGCTGCGTCATATAATCTCAGTTATACTCTCAAAACGTGTTTGTTCACTCTATAGGTATATAATATAAAAGGATTGCTCGCTTTTTGCAATGTAATCATCAAACCAGACTGTATATTCATACCTCAGGCTTGTAGTCGTGAAAATACACTGTATATTCATGTAATCGTGAAGGCTAATAGCAATAAAGTAAAAATAAAAGAATATTTGTCAAGGAATTGCGATTAGTTCAGAACGAAGCAATAGTCTATTTCTCCTCAAGCATTTCTAGTCGTATGTTTACCGGGATATTAAATAAGTACCATTTTTACACCCCCCCCCTCAAAACTTAATTTCCCCCTTTTTAGCATTATTTTCACTAAATACTTGCCCCCACCCACTCCCCAGACAGTTCAGAAAGAAGCAATAGTCTATTTCTCCTGAAGCATTTCAAGTCAAATGTTTACCAGGGTATTAAATAAGTAGCATTTTTACACCTCCCTCAAAACTTAATTTCCCCCTTCCTAGCTTTATTTTAACTGAATACTTGCCCCCACCCTCCTCACTTCATATAAAGTAGTCAAAATAGAGCTTAGCCAAATCTAAATTTCATAATTTTTTTATATTATTAATTACACTGAAAAAAAATTGAACACCTAAAAAGCCACGATAATTATTCGCTAGTTTGATGTGGCATAGACAATGCAATGTTTTGAATAATAGCAATACAGTAAAAATAAAAAAATATTTGTCAAGGAATATTGATTAGTTCAGAAAGAAGCAATAGTCTATTTCTCCTGAAGCATTTCTAGTCGTATGTTTACCAAGATATTAAATAAGTACCATTTTTACACCCCCCTCAAAACTTAATTTCCCCCTTTTTAGCATTATTTTCACTAAATACTGTGACAAGCTAAACCACGACAAAGCACTACTTTCGTGGAACTCAAGCCCCATTTAACTCAACCCCCGTGCAACTGAACCCCCATGTAACTGAACCCCTGTATAACCGAAACCCTGTACAACTGAACCCCCGTGCTACTGAACCCTCGTGCTACTGAACCCTCGTGCAGCTCGACCCAATTTAACTACACCCCCGTGTAACTATACCCCCTTTAACTGAACCCCTCGTGCAACTGAACCCTCCATGTAACTGAACCCCTGTATAACCGAAACCCTGTACAGCTGAACCCCCGTGCTACTGAACTCTCATGTTACTGAACCCTCATGCAACTCAACCCAATTTAACTAAACCCCCGTGTAACTGTACCCCCTTTAACTGAACCCTCGTGCAACTCAACCCTCCATGCAATCCTATCTCCCTCAAAACACTTTTCAGCCATTTCTTGTTAAATTTTTTTTTATTTCTAAACTATTTTAAATTGACAATACTGTCCAAAACATCACTTGTGTATTATACAGTACACTATCATCCCATCTCCTCCAATTCGCAAATCCCCCCTCGTGCAACTGAACCCTCCATGTAACTGAACCCCTGTATAACCGAAACCCTGTACAACTGAATCCCCATGTTACTGAACCCTCGTGCTACTGAACCCTCGTGCAACTCGACCCAATTTAACTAAACCCCTGTGTAACTATACCCCCTTTAACTGAACCCTCGTGCAACTCAATCCCAATTTAACTAAACCCCCATGTAACTGTACCCCCTTTAACTGAACCCTCGTGCAACTCAACCCTCCATGCAACCCATCTCCCTCAAAACACTTTTCAGCCATTTCTTTTTAAATTGACAATACTTTTCAAACGTTACGTGTGTATTATACAGACCACATCGGAGAAGTAAAGCGAGGTCAAGTCAAAATGTCATTCTATCGTTACTTTTCAGACATTTCTTCTTAAAACTTTATTTTCAACTAATTCATCCAGGTTTTTCACAAGCAATTCGTACTATTCTCGCTCGTAATCGCTAATCACCTTAACCCTTTATTAAGTTATAGGAAATACCGGTTTAGAAAAAACTAGAATAGTGACATAATTTCACTTTATCAACTCTCAAATTCTATACCCACCAGAAACCTGTCTCCTTGTGCAATTGAAACTGTTAAAAATGGGTGTTACCTCAGAAACCCGTCTGGTAAGGCATGTACCGTTCGTTGTAATAGGTGAATGACCCGTGGTAAGTCATAACATGGAAATTGCTATACAGGCAAGCAAATAGCATGGACCTATACAGGCAAGCAACTAAAAAGACATGTATACCATGAACTAGAAATCTGGTCTATGTAAATTGTGTCAGAAAAACTTGTCCTTCATAACATGTTATGCAAAGCCCTAACTAGTACAAGATGGAACATAGTATAACGCAATGTGAGGGAGCTCTGAATCTCTTTGAAAAGGTGTATACAAAGTCCAGAATAATATTGAAATTGCTATATGTCTCCTAGAAGTATAATGTTGATTACTACTAAAAACTCCGAGGTTAACACAAACCCATTTTTTTACTTTGATATTGTTACTTTGATATCAGTTTTGTTATTTTGATGAATATTTGATTTATTTTTTTTAAGTTTGATTTTGAAATAAGGAATTTTTAAAAACTTGAAATGTTTTGCAATCAAAAACGAACAAAAATTAATTAAAAAAAACTTTCCGAAAAATAAGTTTTTCAAAGAAAAGGAAAGGACATTTTAAACTTGAGCTCAGCAGACATAAGTACCTTTTAATATTCAAACTCAAAACGACCAGAAATTACTATTAAAGAATAAATGAAACCCAAAACGAACAGAAATTAAATAAACAATCATAGCAAAACATACAACAAATAATAATATAAATGAATAAATATATCTTAAAGCGAGTAATGCTTAGCTTGAATATGAATATCAAGCTTAAAACGAAAAAAAAATATTTTCCTATTGAAGTATAAATGAAACTAAAAACGACCAGAAATTAAATAAACAATCAATGCAAACAAACATACAATAGATATTAATGTAAATCAATAAATAAATCTTAAAACGAGTGAAACTTAAATTGAATATGCAAATCAAGCTTGAAACGAACAAAAATCACCACAAACAAGAGTTTGGGTATGACCTCCTTCTCTCACTGTAAAAGTCTAAGACCTACTGCGTCATTGGCACTTTACTGAAAAGTATATGCGTCTTGAACAGTCTTGGAAAGTATAAACAACATCAAATTGAATATGAGATGTATAATGATATTAATTGTTGAAAGATCCATCAGTTCAAGAATTTATTTCACTGTAATTGTATTTTTATTTTCAATACTGTAAGAACTGGAAAAGAAAATATTTGTAATATAATCCGTTTTCAGTTAAGCGCCAATGACGCCGAAGGCTTTTGGTTTTTATTTACAGTTAGGAAAGGAGGGATTATCCAAACACTTGTTTGTAGGGAAACTATATTCGTCTTTAACAACTTTAAAAAGAGCTAATAAATTAAACTGAATATTTGATGTATAATGATATTAATTGCTGAGAGCTCATCAGTTCAAAATGTTACTATAATTTTAATGTTTATTTTCAGTGTTAAGTACAAAAGAAAATATTTGTCATAAAATTGGTTTTCAGTAGGTTTTAGACTTTTACAGTGAGAGAAGGAGGTCATACCCAAACTCTTGTTTGTGGTGATTTTTGTTCGTTTCAAGCTTGATTTGTATATTCAATTTAAGTTTCACTCGTTTTAAGATTTATATCAATTTACATTAATATCTATTGAATGTTTGTTTGCATTGATTGTTTATTTAATTTCTGTTCGTTTTTAGTTTAATTTGTACTTCAATAGGAAAATATTTTTTTCGTTTTAAGCTTGATATTCATATTCAATCTAAGCATTACTCGCTTTAAGATCTATTTATTCATTTATATTATTACTTGTTGTATGTTTTTGCTATGATTGTTTATTTAATTTCTGTTCGGTTTGGGTTTCATTTATTCTTTAATAGTAATTTCTGGTCGTTTTTGAGTATTTTGAGTATTTTAAAAGGTATTTGTATCTGCTGAGCTTAAGTTTAAAATGGCCTTTACTTTTCTTTGAAAAACTTATTTTTCGGAAAGTTTTTTTTAATTAATTTTCATAAAAATAGTTTCGACATCTTTGGCCGTTTTGTTACTATGCCTTACAAAATTAGTTCCGCAAATATCGCTAATTTTAGTTACGTGGGATAATCTTTCCATGGAGATAATTTCTCGTGGGGGAAGGGAATTTTCCATGGAGTGGGATCTGGATTTCCGTACATTATTGGGAAAATGATCAGTAATTAATAAAAACAAGTTTTTTTTAACTGAAAGTGAGAAGCAACATTAAAACTTAACAGGAACAGAAAATATTACGTATATGAGATGGGTTGCCTCTCCTCAATAGCTCGCTCTTGCGCTAAAATTTCTTTTTTAACTACTAATGGAGGTTATTATTCTAATTAAACAGCCTTTGTGATTCAGGAGTCATTCTTAAACAACTTGAACAAAAATCAAACTTATTATTATTATTGGTTAAAAAAAAAGTAAAATTAATATACAAATTTTGTTTCAATTATTCATGTACTGTGAGCCAAACCCAAACCTGCATTAATTCAAAAATGTTCAGAAATTAAATTAAAAAAAAACAAGTTTTTTTTAACTGAAAGTAAGGAGCGACATTAAAACTTAAAACGAACAGAAATTATTCCGTATATGAAAGGGGCTGTTCCCTGCTCAACGCCCCGATCTTTACGTTAAAGTTTTTATTGTTTTATAAAGCAGAGTTGTGAGAAAGAGTCAAACTTTAGCGTAAAGAGCAGGGCGTTGAAAAGGGAACAGCCCCTTTCATATACGGAATAATTTATGTTCGTTTTAAGTTTAAATGTCACTCCTTACTTTTAGTTAAAAAAAAACTTGTTTTTTTAAATTTAATTATTAAAAAGAAACAAAATTCCTATTGAAAATGTCTATTTTAATAGCCTTTCAAATTTTAGCAGATTTTCGTATTTTTTTCGAGATAAATCCCACTGTATTATCTTCAAATAATCATTATCCTTTAATTTACTTATGTCCTTGAATATTTTTAATAGAATGTAGAGAAAGTACATTTTTTTAAATCTTAGTTTTCCCCATTCATTTAACGAGCAGATTGAAACCAACTTTCAACCTAACTATCTGACCTATTTTCGCTTTCAAATCTATTATAGTACACATAAAAAAACGAGCTTTATCACTTTAAAAGATCATTCATAGATATCCCAGGGAAAACTTATTTCCACAGAAAACAAGAGCTAAAAGCTTTTACAGATGTCTTTTATGAATTCTGTTAGAAAGCCAAAAAGCAGCAGGACTTTGAGTAGCACAATAATGAGAAAGGTTGATCAATTTTTTTCTCTTAAAAAAAGGAAAATTTTTGCTGTTGTCCACTTTTTCCTTACCAAGCTTATTTTATTTAAGCCTGCTAAAAACTGTTACACATGTTAAAGCTAAACTGGTAAGTTAAGTTTGTCTTTTAAGTTTTTAATATTAATTTTGTCATTCAAAATTGTTTGTAGTTCGCAATCATTCGCACTTTGATGCTTCGAGAATATGAAATATTATATCCGTGGATATAGTCAAATTTTGCCAACAAGCTGAAGTACCAGGGTCAGTGAAAACAACCAAATTTTTTGAATTGGTTACGCAGATATTTACACAACCTGGAATTTTACAATGCGGACACAACGCTGAAATTTAGGATAATCATAGTATTTCAATAGGAAGCAAGAGATCAGAAGATGGCATTTGAAGTACCTAGGACAGTGAAAATGAAACCTGAGAATGAAAATCTGCTAAAAGTAAGATAAAAATGGTGGCCGGCACTTATCCCACCCCCGCAGAAAATACCCCCCCCCCCCCCAAAAAAAAAAAAAATACCCCCAGCAGAAAATACCCCCCCCCCGTAAAATACCCCTCCCGGAAAATACTTCGCGCGTAAAATAACCCCCTGGCAAATGCCCCGCGTGGAAAAGACCCTCCCGGAAAATAAACCCCCGCGGAGTCTATAGAAAAATAGAAGATAATGGAGTCTAATAGAAAAAAAAACGAAAGAATTTAAAAAAAATCCTATCATAGGCAACGCAATAGCGCTACCTAAGTAAAGAACGATGTTGACACAATGTATTATTTATCTATTTATTAGTATTATTATTTATTTTTTGTTTTAGACCAGGGCACTTTGTATAGAAGGAGTTGTCGTAGAAACATCAAAGAGGGCTCATTCGATTGGATATCGAGAGAGCATTCGGTTGATGATTGTAGGGCAAATTAATCCCCCCCCCACGCACACCCATTGTTTACCCAAGCACCTTTGATTAAAATTTTGAGATAGCCATTTTGTACAGCGTAGTTGAAAGGTCCGGAAATTACGTCTTTGAGGATAACAGCCCCCCACAGCCCTCAGTGAAGGGTTGTAAGTTAGCCCTGGGGGCATATAAGGTTTTTATTGAAAGCTTCGTCGAAAAAACTTTGGAGGGTGCTCATTAAAGGTTTGGCTAGACTTGAGCTTACTACATTGGAATCAAGACATCACATCCTTACCATGAACTTTGGTCACAAGTGCCTTAGTTCTGACTATCCTCGACGTTTTCTCCCCCTCCCCCCTTTAAAGAAAATCCCCCAATCCTTCCTAATACGAGACGCAATTCTCGTAGAGCTCCAAGTTCACAACTTGACTTGTGTCCCCAAATGTTGACCATGAGGTACAAAAACTCTTTTGTCCCCTATTTTGCTTCTCATTTTAATAATTGATTTAACTTTTTGTTTTATGTTTATCCCCTAACATCTGTTTTATCATTGTAATTGTTCTGACGTGCTTATGCTAGTTTTGTGCTATTTTAGCCAATAATCCTATTATATATTCTATATTGGATTGGTAATAAGAAGTTCTAGTGACCTATTTGAGAGTCAAAGTGACCGGAGGGCAGCTACCCCCATCCTACAAACACACATCGTATTTTCTCGAAATACATGTAATAGACATTTTGAGATAGCCATTTTATTCAAAAATAATTTTAAAAACTTTTTCCACAAAACAAGTTTTTCAAAGAAAAGTAATGAGCTCTATTTAGCCAAAAATGAGCAGAAATAAAGTAAAATAATCTTCCAAGCGTAAAACTACCACAAACTACTATCAATAAATAGATTAAACTCAAAACGAACAGAAATTACAATAAATAGCCGAGTCAAACTTAAAAACGAGCAGAAATTAACATGAGGAGGGCTGATAACCCCCATGCCTTCTCAATGCCTGAACAAAAAAAAAACAACAAAACAAATAACCGTGGATGATCAGTTTAATTGACATATACTGATATTTACACCTTAAAGTTTAGATAATTTTTTATTTATGAGAGTAAAAAAGTGAAAACATTTAAAGTTTATTTTGTTTTCAGTAAAGCGCAAATTATGTTTTGGTCTTGAGAAGGCATGGGGGCTATCAGCCCTACTCGTGTTAATTTCTGCTCGTTTTGAGTTAGACTCGGCTATAAATTTTCTTAAAGCTCAATTTTTTTTTTCGTGAAAATTAAGTTTCAGTACAATGTTAAATCCTTAAGGGGAAAGGCTTAGATAGGGCTTAACAAATATTTTATATTAAACACACAATCAAACAAACGAACCGAAATAAATACAAAAAACGTTTTCCAAAAAAGCTCATTTTAAAGAAAACTAAAGAATGATATTAAGACCTTAAACAATAGAAATACAGTCAAGTCAAACTTAAAACAAACAGGAATTGCTCTGAACGAATAAATAACCTTAAAAGGGAATTAAAAAGAAACGATTAAGTTGAATTCAATGAAACAGAAATCACCAAAACTAAAAAAGAGCTTTAACCCCCTCAAACATCTTAAAAGATTAAGTATCAATTGCACTTAAGTAAACACCAAACATATTTACAAGAATTCTTCTTCTGTCATAATACCACTGAAAACTTAAAAAGGCCACTGCTCAAACTTCCAGAAATGCATTTTTTCATGTAACAAACAAAATAAATAACCAAACAAAAATAAATCGCTTCAAAATTGACGACTGACCTTTAAAAAGTTTTATTTCGGCATTCAATTTTTTAGTTTTTGAATGAAAAGGAAACAAAACCATATAAGAAAGCGTCCTTTTAAAACAGTAAAACTCAATTACAAGTCAAAAAAGGGTCTATTCTAAGATACAGATTTTCCCCCGTGCAAGTTTGATTTTTTATGTTTTTAAAAATAATATTTTATGTTAATGTTATATTTTATATATAATATAATATTATATTATTTTTTATATTTAATATTATATATAATATATATATAAGTAGAATGCTTATATTGAATTCTACCAGACATATAGCAAATACTATGTTATTCTAACAGACATATAGGAAATATCATGTTATTCTACGACGCCCCCGTACCAAACAGGTTTTTCTAGTAGTTACAGGTCATCACACTCTTTGCCAAGAGGAACGTGTATAACTTGATTGGCGATTAGGATTTGAATATAAGGAATGGTTTTCACTACAATTCATATTAGTAAGAGAATTGGATTCAAAGAGAATAGTTTTTTATTTGAGAGGATATTAGTGGAGAAAAAATGAGTGGTGCATTTACATTATTGGAGATTAATGATGGAACCGACAGCAGCAGCAGCAACGATATACGAGTACCCAATGTAGCTGTGGAAATAACTGCTGGCTGTAGACTATGTCTTGAATGGGACACTATGTATGCTAGATATGTGATATCATTAAGCAAATTCAAGCAAGAGGAACAGCTGTGTTTTGCTGGAAAAGTAAATATTCTCCATATAAATAAACTTCGGTCAGCATTAGATGTTCTATCGAAATATATTGATGAGAACAAAATGCATCAGTGAATATTATTATTATTGTAATTATGTTCAATAAAACTGTTTCTAAATCAATGGTATTTTTTCTTTTTTTTTTCTATAGTAGACTAGCGTATATTTTGAGTACAAAAAAGAGATTCTGATTAGTCTGAAGTTGGTTGTGAGAGAGTTAGGACTCTAAAAAATGGATAGATTCGAGAAAGATCGAATCATGAGGAATCTAATTCTTATGGAAAAACGTTTGATTCTAGATGATGATTTTCTAGAGTTGTCTATTCAAAGGAAGATATTTTCTCGGGGAATGCTTGTCAATATAATGAAAACTGATTCTCCATCATTAGACTATTGTATGAAGCTTCTACATCGTGGTCCAAATGCATTTACACAATTTATTGATATATTGATCACGACACAGCAAAATGATATTGTGGATATGCTTTTAAACATTAGTTTTTAGAAATTTAGGACTTTTTTTCATAAGAAAGATGGTGCTCAAGGATGATTTACTCCTCTCTCTCTCTCTCTCTATCTCAGGCAATTTTTTGATGTTGCTAGCTCAGTTTCATTGTGGCAGTGAGAGCGTCAACACATGACAAAATGTTTCATACATGTCCACTATGTATGTACTCACTGGGCAGTTGGTCATCATGTGAGAATTGCACAATGATTGAGGAGTATGATGAAAAGTGTAGATTATGCAACCCGTGTAAATTGCATAGAGGATATGCTGTACAAATTAAAGGTTGTAATTCCTGTCTTGAAGAGGTGTGTGACTCTCATCCTAGAGGCCACCTATGCTCCAATTGTCATTATGATAAATGTAAGCAGTGGGAGAGTACATATCCCGGTATGATTGGAAAGAATCCTAACCGTGATTTTAGTTTATTGCTACGAGATTGGTATCGTCGTGGTTTTAGATTGTTCTGGGAGGAGGAACCAGGTCAACGATTCAACTGTTGGAACAACAAGAGAATATGGTTTCTACGTCATTGTTGTGAAGACACTGGGTGTTATGATTATAAGCCCACTGATTTTTATTTGGCAGTGACAGAATGTGATTCGACACTTGAGGACACTGTTTGTGAAATTGCTTCAAATACACAAATTGAAACATGTGAATTCTATAGAATGAATGCGAATAG
This sequence comes from Artemia sinica, assembly GCA_027921565.1. Classification (NCBI taxonomy): domain Eukaryota; kingdom Metazoa; phylum Arthropoda; class Branchiopoda; order Anostraca; family Artemiidae; genus Artemia; species Artemia sinica. The sequence goes on from CM051259.1 coordinate 75,867,147, forward strand.
TATCATTGACTATACAAAGAGATATGACAAGAGTGAAGTCACACTCTACTGTAGAAAATGTGACCCTGACATTGCAGTACATCAGAATCAGTACACTGTGAATTCAAATAATCTACCTGCACTAGTTGTTGTCGACAAATACCTAGTAGTGGATGAAATCTAAAAGAGTAGAAAAGTCGTTTTATCATGTATATAATTTTTTTTTTTATTAATAAACAATTTCACATACATCTTTAGAACATTTTATTCTTAGGGCACTAAAATCAATATTAAATACACTTGTAAGTATATTCTCCACTAGAAAGTCATTCAATTGAGGTAAGTCAACGTAGATGTTGAGAAACTGCTTGTAGGTGTAGCCACGACATCTGAACATGAAAAAGAGTAGTGCATGAAAGCCACATGTCTTAGTCGCTAAATCCTGTACTCTTCGTTGATTTTGAATAATGGTTTTCCCACTGCTTTCAATAAAGTTGCTGATGTATGGAACGTAGAATTTATACGATAGGCCAAGAGGATCAAAAAATTCAATATTCTTCGCCGTTTGAAAGATGCATAGCCAATGACCAGTCTTCAAAGTTGATGGACTGCTATTAACAATGATTAGGATATTGTTATCACTTGGAATTTTTTCAATGAAGTCCGAGGGTATGCAATAGGACTTGTATTGGGACATGTATGGGTCCATACTAAATACATTGATTATTTGATTTGTGTTCATGGTGCAAGGTCTAGTAGAACACTGCCGTCGGGTGTGATTTCCCAATAGGTTTCAAATTGACTCAGTGATATTAGCGTGATACTCTCAGTCAGAGCATCGGCAAATGTACACTCTAAACGTACATTCCCAGTTCGTACTATGCTCATATCCTGTGTGCCTGACAAGTCCAAAACAATAACCCATGATTTTTTGAAAACATTGATTCGGTTATTCCATTTTCAAATAGTTGAGAGTCATGATCTAGGGATTGCATGGTCAACTCGTACAGAGTTCTATAGGATTTTTTGTCAAATGATAGAGTGTACAGTGGAATACCATTCACTTTGCACACAAGACTAGATAGACCGAAAAAATTAAAATCATGGGGGGATTCAGTCCAGGATCCAACGGCGCTGCCACTCTTCACAAAGGCCAAAGCCAATTTGAAGGGATTTCTCCATTGATAAACGATGAATCGCTATAGCTACGAGAACCGGTGGCAATGTGACGTTGATTGGTGATTGTATGGGGGACAAGAAGTTTAATGTTGTTACCATTGGCTCTTAGCTTTTCCACTGCCAATGCAACAGAGCTCATAACTTGTTGTTTTCGGACGTGGAGAATTGCCGATGTGATAATAACATTTGCATCGGGTGCTGCAGGAAGTGTTTTTCTCAGAATGAAATTCGATGGGGCCATCTGTAACTTTATGTCAATCTTGACATTGGGGGGTAGCCATTGGGATATATTGAATATCTCATGATTTAATTTTCCAACTAGATGATACTCCTGGGTCACTGCTGTAGTCAACTCACCGTCAGTATCAACACCTGTTCGATATTCATAGCCCAATGATTGTCCTCTCATCTCCTTGTACGCCTTTGGCGTCATCATCATAAATTGTATGTAGCTTGCATAGTTGGATAAATTATTGCTGGTGCTCACCAATGTACCATTAATAAATACATTAATTTGTTTGAATAGGTTGTGTAGAATACAGTTTTCATAGGAGAGACCATCACCGGCATTTGGAGTTGTATTATCTGACTTTTTCTTCACTACAACATTTAAATCAATAAATGTTGATGACAAATCAATGAAATAGTCTTCATTGGAAAATATTTGAAAGTGTATATTTTCCGAGAGGGGTTGTTGAGGATGAAATTGTTCATAGTAGCCATACTTGACACTGACATCAACATTTTCAGCATTGAATAGATTCAATGAGGAAGTGATTGATGGATATGATTCCTTGTGAGGGAGATAAGTCATCTTAAGAGAAGAAATCCTTCTTTGATCTAACAATCTTCTTCTTCTTCTTCTTCTTCTTCTGCTGCTGCTTATTGGTCTTTGTTGTTTTATTTCTCAAAGTCCTTGTTGATGTCCTTTGCTTCCTGCCTGGGTGGAGACTGATGAGTGAATGACGCGAACGCATCCTTTTCAATCCCTCCCCATTTTGTCGAGATTTTAATTGTTCGCCAACGGCTCTTGCTGAAGATCTAATATTTTCTTTAACACTCTCCTTGAAATTCTTGCCCGACCCCCAGTCCTGTAGTGTGGAGGCAGCAAAATTTGATGCAGCAGGTACAAGATATTTTCTGGCAAGGGGTAGTGCAGAACGAAATAGCTTAGCAAACCAGCTACCAAGACCATAGCCAGACATTGTAGTACGCCCCTTGTAGTAGTCCAATCCATTGCCTATTTGACGTGGACTCAAAGCACCAACATAACAGTCAATATCGGGACAGACAAATGGAATTCTTCTATTGTTCATTTTTTAGGTGATTGTACCGTCTTTGTCGTTGACAATAGGTCGAAAATGACATGTAATCACTGCTAGGCCTTTTGAAATTGCTATTGGATCACCTAATTCGGTTCTTAGTGTTAACTGACAGAGTTCCAAATAGGAAGTGTTTACGGGAATATACTGAAGATGCTTTATATTGTAGTGGTGAACATGTTCTTGATTGGTTTTTCGTTCAAGAACTCGTAGGAGGGGAACATTTGAATTACCAACCCGAGATGTTTCCACAAATGAAGCGTAGAGAAATATACAAGTGTCCGTGGAGAAGCTGGGTGCATAGTCTGCATAGATAACTTGGTCACTACCACTGAAATTTTCTGTCCTAATAATACGTTTTTTAAAACCAAGAACCTCACGTAAATTCTCATTGAGGAAAATTCTTTCATTCTCAAATGGATTGGTAATATAAATTCTCCTTTGTTCCGTCGAGTAATTGAAAGTGAAACCACCTTTTTTTCGACTTGCAATTTTTTTGTTGATAACTCGACACAGTTCATGCATGTTATTGTATTCCCTGTAGGGGATGTTAGCAATAGGGTACTGATTAGAGTCAAAAGTTGCCATTGCACCTTCATCACCGAATTCAAACGGTCGTATTTTTATTTCATATTTACGATCCTTTCTCAGGATGTCATAGGTATTTTTGAGGATACAGTCGACAAGGGCCACTTCATATGCACCGTCAAATTTGATGGCGGGTGAGAGTTTTGTCCAAAAATCACTTGTTGTATTCAAGTCATTGTAGAGAGGATCGGAAACGTTGGACATGAAAGTTACATAGAAATCATTGGGCATTGTCAATATCTTCAACACCAATCCAAGAATCAAAATCAGAGTTGTATCCTAGCCAGCGAACAAGTAACTGTTTCTTACCCCCGCGAGTACGTGTCTTTAATATCTTTTCGATTTGATAGATTTCACTAGCATTTTTAACTTTTTGCAATTCATAGTCATAAAAGCCGCCGAGAATCTCTTCATCTTTGGTATCACGCAGGCGATAAGTTATGGGTTTAGTGTCTAGGATTTTTGCCACTTTAAAAAGTTCAGTGGACCACAAGTAATTCCCCTTTTCAAAAACATTAGTTGTTCTATTAATTCGAACAGTATCACCAACCTTGAATTTATTTTTCTTCTTCTTGACTTTTGATTCATTGGAATATTGTTTAAGAAAGGTGTCAATTGTATTATGATCCGAATGATGAACTTCCGTTGGTGAAGAGTTGGACAATGAGCGATGAGGTCGTTGATTATAAATCAACATGATTTTATCTAGATCATGAATAAAAGCTGGTGTATTTTTCAATGTACAATATCTTGAAATTAAAAGTCGAATAGTTCTTATCAATCGTTCGGCCAATGCAGCCTTTATAGGACTGTGACTATGATAGAGCAGTGTACTATATTTCTCTAGTACTTTTGCAACATGAGGATTAACAAATTCACTACCGCGATCCGTTTGAATTTTTTTATATGAATCCTTTTCGAGAATACTTTCAATGGCCTGAGCAACTTCAACACCTCTCTTTGATCGCAATGGAATTGCATATGCATAGCGACTAAAAACACTGATTGCAAGTAGAATGTACTTGTACGGTGTATTGTGGCGTCTTTGAAGCTCATCTAGAGTCAGGAGATCTGCTTGCATTATATCCAATGGGTAAAAGGCTTTAGTTTTTCGATATTGATTGGCACGAAGTCTATGATTTCTATGCAGAGTGTAACTTGGTTCATTTTGTAGATAGTCTTGTACACTTTTAGTGCGAACACCCGTGACTTTGGAAAGAGTTGTGGGGGAACTTAAACTCCCCGCCTCGCCAATATTTTCATAAACACCTTTCAGAACTTCAGCCATTTTGAACGTAAACACGTTGTGTAACGTCCGCTACCCTTTTGTATACTGGCTGCTGCTGCTGCTGCTGGTGACGGAGACGTTGACTTGATACGTCTTCGCTTTTGTCTAGCTATCAGTGGTGTGCTAGTATTTTCCAAAATTGATTTAAAATCTTCTTCTGCTTCAAGTTCATCTTTTAATGTTGATGATGATGATGCACGTTCATTTAATTTTTTTAGAATTTGTCTATTGCCAATAAGACTTTTGGGGAAGTTTAATGTATTTAGAAAGTTGTATAGACGAGTGTCAAATGATAATAGTCCTTTACGATTTGTAACCATGTCATACATTAAATCAAGTAGATTATAGCTCTTGCCCTGAATTATAATCCTTTCCCCATTGCTCTCAACTTGAATTTGATCACTTTCCAAGAGATAGATTAGGAGTCGTTTACTTTGTTCACGATATGAGTGGGGCATTAGATTTCCAATTTTCAATACAATTGAATCCAATTCCTCCTTCTTTAATTGTGTTCCAGCAGCAGCAGCAGCAGGAGACTCTTGAGGAGATGATTCTTTTTTGGGATCAGCAGCAGCAGCAGCAGTGGGCTTTGATCGATAGTGTTTGTCCACTCGGCGAAGTGCATCTTGAAGTAAAATCAGTTTTTTATCATCATCAATAGTTTCATTGTCGAGGAATTTACTCAGATTGTCCTCAAAGTGTTCGACAGGTGAGAGAGCGAGTTCTATTGGAGTCAATTTATAGGGTTTTGCCATTCCCACTAGAGAAAACTGTTTACAAGTCCTGCAATTATTGGCAGTAAAAGTGTGAAAAAGCTACCGCCCGCCTGAAGAAGTCGTTTCCTTTTAAAATTCTTTCCTTTCTTTTTAGAGGCCAATGTACGTACAATGGAACGATGTTGCTTTGCCTGTTGCTTAACTACTTCTGGTAGTTGAACATTACCCTCGGTCAAATTTAAACAAAGTTCAGATATTAGATTAATGAAATCATTGTCAATACCATGTTTGAGTATTGCTTTTCTAAGCTGAGGTTTTGAAGTGCTTAGAACTGAAAACAAGTGTCTATTTTCATGTAGTTTCTTCAGTGTCATGATAGCGACTAATAGGTCTTTTTAGTGTTCACCGGGAGATATACTGTAATTTCATTGTCGAAAATATCTGTGACTACACGCAGATCCTCGGGTGTATTTTGATTAAGATCCAGCAGGATATAACCGTGGGGTTTATTAGTTGCCTGATTGTATGCTGAGAGTAGAAATTTAGGGGCACCTGGATAGATTTGTTTATTGAGAGTTATTAGCGAGCTAGAATCACGAACAACTCTGTAGATGATATAGTAGGTACAGTTCAAAGCAAGTGTTCGCATACATTTGCTCTGATGAAAGAGATTGTGTAGAACCAGAGTAACGGAAATCTGTTCATGATGAGAGCGAACAGTGAACAATTGCAACATTTGCTGGGACCATTGTTCAATGGATTCAGCCAGATCGTCAATGATCAGCCAAGAGTTTGGTTCAATAATGTTGAAAACATCAAGTCCCTGTATGAACTGTATCTGCATCGATCCCATGGCACCAGCAATTGCTTTTATTTTATTGTACGACTCCTGCCAAATACTATAGCAATAGTAGATTTTTTTCGGCTTTTCCGCAAACATTTTATCACAATTTTTAATTATTTTAGTTAAGAGTGTTGTTTTGCCCGACATTGAGGGCCCACACAGAAACGATCTGAACGGTGTTTTAAATTGATACATGTTCCTTTCAACAGTTCACCTGGAGAACAACTAACTGTAGACCCTAATTGTCTAATGACTAAATAATTTTTTTTTTCCCTACTACTCTGTTCTTCAAGAAGACAAAGACAAAGAATCATATTTTTTTCTTTTATTATATGCAGATAAAAATGTAACAATACATTGAAAAAATACACTTTTTTTTAAATTTATTCATAATAAAAAAATACAACAACAACAACAACATTTACATAGGTACACACAGATAAAAAACACTTTGTTTATAGAGAAAAAAAAACATTAAATTAGAGAGAGAGCACTTGAAAAAATAAATTTTTTTTTTTAATTTATTTATAATAAAAATACAACAACAACATTTACATGGGTACAGAGAGAGAAAAACATTTTTTTTTTTTTTACAGAGAAAAAAAATGTTAAATTAGAGATGACACTTGAAAAAAAAAAAAATCTGCTCTAAGTCCAAAAAAAGAGATAACTTTGGTGACGGTGCGCCTCCCGCGCTGGCGGCGGCCGGCCCCCCCCGGGCCGCGAGGCCCCCCCCCGGGCCGCGAGGCCCCCCCCCCAAAGGTTTTTAGGAAATTAGTTACAGGACTTTATTTAAACCAGACTTTCACGGTGGGCAATACATTCGGTCCGGTCTGAAGTTAAATAGTGACCAAGGGGGAGGGTGGTCACACCATCTTGACAAACATAGACCTTGTCGGAAATGGTACTCATGGCTATTTTTTCTACATTTACAGTATAGTTCTTGTACTTCAATGAACGAATTGCCAACAATTTGGCTCGTGGAATTGCATTTTGAACAATACAATTCCTATAAATGTCCATATTGAAATTCTTGTCCACATAGTGCGTGGGTACTCCTTTGCAACGTTTCTTGATTTCCTCGTCGTGTGTCTGTATAAAGTACACCTTCGGACCTACAAACATACCACGGGAAATCAAGTCGCTACCCGTTTCAGATTTTAAAAATAAAAGTTGATTGGGCGCCCGACGTTTTACTAGCTCAGGGTAAAGACCAACACTCCAATTGGTGTAGTCCATCCGTGAGCTGATAATTTCACCGTGCGCCAAATCATCGATTAGATTTGATGTTTTTACTTTGAGCAGTAGAGAATCCGTGTCACCGTAGCAGACCTCTACTTGCCCCTTTTCCGGCCACTGTACCCTAGCCACATTGTAGTAGAATTCCAACATGAGCTTTTTTGAGATCTCCAAGATAGCACTGCCTGCTGCAATATTTTTATTCAGGACAATGCGTCTTTTTTTCCTATTCAAAAGTACCATGTCCGGGCCAATGATTGTAAAGGAAGTGTAATTGGGATCGGCAATAATTCGAGCACATTGTTCTGGATCGGTCACAACGTCGCAACGATTCCTATTACGAACACTCTCACACATTTTGCCGAAAGCTGAATTCAAAATGAGTTTATAAATTTCTTTTTCAGCTTTCGTCTTTGCTGCAGAACGTTTGCTGACAAAAGTGTCAACAAACGTTTTCAAATAGGGTTTTTGACTAAACTCGAGTGCTCGGTGAACCTTTGTGACGTTGAAACCATTGTTGCACATCCATTTTAACGCTACATGATGTACAACTATGTTTTTTTTCGGCAGAAGGTCAGCAATAAGTTTTTGTTTTGAAGGCGCCCAATGCAATCCGTCCACCTCGACTAAACGCCTATTGCGAGGACTCAAAGAGTCCTTAGTCACAGGTCTATTGATACACGGGAAAACAAAATCCTTTACTGAATCGTGAAGCTCGACTGGTATCTCTCCATCAATTTCAAAAAACCATCCAACCGGTCCATTCTCCTCAACACTGTCAATGTTGGGGAAATGGGGAGCTTGAGGGTCATTGAGCCATTTATAGTCGCCGCAAGGTAGTGCATAATGGGACATGGCCGAGGGGTAGAGAGAATTCATATCGAGGAAAACTGCATTTGATTTTGTCCCCGTCTTCTCCCCCGTAGGATCAGTTTTCAAGATACGGTCTCCGTGAAAAACAAAACCTCCCCTCATTGACCTCTCGATGAACAGATGCTGATCAATGTCAGTGATCAGCCCGATTTTTTCCCCACTAATTTTCAGGATGAGGTCCATCACTAGATGAGGCGAAGAAAAATAATACCCCAAATCAAGATTAAACTCCTCGTAGATTTTATCCGTATTTTTACACATAATGTCTAACAAAGTTAACACGTCACTCGACAAATACAGCTTGCAGTAGTCAAATCCATTTTTACACCCTCCCGCTGCCCAAACTTTTTTAGCAAAACTGTATTCCTCGGGGGTGCAACTACGATCGTGAAGACTGTCGTAAAACGATTCAATACAAGGAATAGTCTCCTCGGCGAATCTCGACATGGAACAATAAAAGTCATAAGGATAGATGCCCTTGACCGTTAACAAATCATATAAATCATTTGGAAATTGTTGCTTGAGAAGGGGGAAAGCATTGCTGCCGTCATCGTTTTTCTGCACTTGAATTAATTCGCTCAATGATTTGGGAAAAAAAACTGTAGGAATCTAAAAAGCGAATTTTATTCGTGTACTCAACACCGGCTTCAACAAATTTCCACATAAATTCCAAAACAAGCAACTTTTCCGATGACTTAGGTATGATTTTGTACGTAAAGCTGTCTATCACCCATGCATCATCATCCACTGTTCGATTTCTTTGAAGATGTGCCAATGCAGGTAGCACAAACTTCAGATCGTAGTTAGAGTTATGTATAAAAACCGGTAGAAAAAGTTGTTGTTTAATTTTTAAATTACACGAATTGTGAGCCCACCCCCGAAAGTTACTTTTTCCCGTTGAATTGGGGTCAATAAGGTGATTGTGGTCCTGCACCGCGTCTTTTGGGGCAAGGGCACCCCTACACACCCAGCAAATTGTTCCCTTTTCCAACGCCAGTTGCTCTTTATCCGACAATGTCATCGGATAATTAGTATGACGTAATCGTGAAATTGCCCTGTTTGCCGTTTTTATTAAAGAAACCAATAGCTTTTCCATACTGCCCTCCTCGTCCATAGTCAAAAAAAACTCTTCCAATAGCATTTTATTGTTGGCATCGCGACGGGCATGTGCATAGGAACACGCAACTAGTTTGTGTTCCTTGACTATATTTGGCCTTGATGGGTCTGATACCTCAACCAGTCTTGTTTCACAATCCAAAGACATTTTATCAGATTGCAGAAGAGAATTTTGAAAATTTTTAAATTGTAAAATGTCTTTGCCTTCTGCCGGCATTTCTATTCTTTGATTTCCGTGAATTTTGCAATGTCCCATGTGATCTGAAAACGTTCGCTCAGATCTAAATGAGGAAAGGCACATGGGACAATAAAAACATTCTCCTTTGTTCTTGCTTTGAGAGAGGAGTCGACTTATCGCCGTAACGGGGAAAAAATGACCATAAGAATTTACATCTTTGGGGGGTTCGTAAATAACCCATACAAAATTTTTAACATTTTCCACCCTCGGTGTCCTCACTGAGTACAAAACCCCTTTTTATTCGGTTTTTTCCCCCCATCTACAAATTCTGTGTCGTACTGGAGAACAACTACCCCCACCCCAAGATTTTCATTTGCTTTCTCGAATATGCTTATTTCTTTAAAGGACACCGGATATTTTCCCTCTAAACAATCAAAATTTACTTTAGGGAAATTTTTTCCACCATTGCGAGCAAGTTTGTCAAGATTTTTCATTGTTGACTCATTATATAATGTCTTATGGGCCGCCGCTAAAAATGCATACTTAAAACATTGAAGTCCAGTGTCAAATGTGAAACCCTGAACTCCTTTGGTAGCCGACAAATCTGGGTGGCATTTTATTTTGTTACCCCTCCCTCCCCTTAAAATAAAGTTTTTTTTAAATCTACTGAGATTCAGATCCATTCGTTCAATGTATAAAATGGTGGACCCACTCCCTCTCTCGCTAAATGTATCCAAAGTTGAAATTAGTTTATTTACCCAGTTGAAAAAGTTGTCTTCAAAATCGTTTAGACCTGGGTAAAAAGTCTGGTTCCCCGTCGAAAAATGAAAATAAAAAATGTCCCCAGATGTCCCCTTTTGTAAAAAAACTTTTTGGTTCACTGATGCTTTAATTCCCCCCTGACCTCCCCATTTCTGGATCTGAATATCAATAAGTGCTCGAATTTTGTCGATATAGCTATGGAGATTTTTCACGGGGTCAGTTAAAATATTGCCAGCGTTTTCCTCGGGAAGGCTAAAATCTACCCTGTATGTTTGCAAATGACCTAGAGCAGATTCTAACAGATAAAAATCAGGCAATTCCGAGGACGTAGTACTGTTTTGATGTCCTGACCCTGTTTGTTCAATCACATTGGAGGGTTGTGACATGAGGTCCCCTAGTACGTATTCCAAGGTGTTTGGGGACAATTGGTCAAGCCAGCCTGTATTGTCCTCTGATGGAATTTCATTATGAGGACCCAGTTCAGATTTACTTGTAGCATCATCATCTAAATATTCGCGCATGAAACTATCTGCCCACTCTGGGTCCTCAACCATGTCAATATCACAAGTTAAGTCCTCCAGGCCGGTCATTTCCCCAAAAACATCATTAAGGAATCCCTCATGCCACTCCATATTCTCTAGAACCAGTGTAGGTTCATCCCTGAACTCTGCTGGTGGTGACAGAATTGGTTCTGTAAATATACTTGCATCATCACTCAATGGTGCTGCCGCTGGGGGTGCTATATTTTTAATCTGTAGAAAAAAAAAGTTTTTTTATTTTTTATGTAAAATAATCATTATTTTTTTTTTATAGTTAATAAAATTTTGTCAATTTCTCATAGTCATTGTCCCACCACCTGAACAATTAAAAGAAGAAAAAAAGTTACATTGCCTTATGTCTTTCATAATGTCAACTGAACATGTTAAAAAAAAAAAATATTTTTTTGTCGGGAAAATGTAGTCCTATTCTTATTAGAAGGGTAAGTTCGAACAAGAGAATGATAGAAAAAATTAATGGTTTTATTCCAAATTTTTTTTTTAAAAAAATAAAAACGCAAAATATGAGTCCAATTCGATTCTTTGAGCCTCTTCATTGTAACTGTTAATGAAATTGGACCATTGTTCGACTGATGCAGTATGTTGTACGAGCAGTTGCTCCTCGGCTTCAGTTAAAGGAAACGAACTCCATATGTCGGAGCTCGGTGGTGTTGTTGTTACTTTCTCAATAATCCGTATTTTCCTCTGTCTTTTGCCAACGGATTTTTTCGACCTGGGCTAAATAAATACTGGTAAGAGAGAAGAACTTTTTTCTCCATCCATATCAACAATTAAAATGTTGAATGGCCCCTTTTTAGAGCCCCCCCCCCAAACCCCTCCCAGGGAGAACCCTTGGGAACCGGGGGGGCTTCCTTCGAGGTAGGAGGATCGATACCCTTTCCGAGTTGGAGGGGTATCGGATTTCACAACACTGTTCAAATAGAATAGTCTCAAATTCTTTTCTTGAAAACACCTAAGTGTTTCAATGAAATGGCCAAAAACAGCTTCATTCAAATAATGTTTCTTAACATTGCTGCGATGACATATTTTGGAAATTGTCAAAAAACCTTTTTCCCTGTGTAAATTGCTTATTGAAGATATACATCTTGCTATTTAAAGTCCAATTTGCATGCGACCCTACTTAGAATTCAAATTGGATTAAAAGCAGTGGTAGATCTGATAAGTATAGCGGATGTATTCAAATGCACTAGGGACAAAAATACCAGTCTAAAAGTGCGCGCGTTAACTGTATAGTAGCAATTGTTTTCGCTTTTCGTTTTTTTTTTCAAATAGTTAGTTTTTTTGTCTAAAAGGAATATTGCATTAGAATGCATCTTAGTTATAAGTTACGAGGTAAGGTTTTTTTTTTTTTTCGTTATAGAAATGCATGATAAGCACTCCTTTATACATCGCTAATTTGGTTAATGAAAGAAAATTAAATAGCTTAAAAACAAATTTTAAGTTTTTAAAAAGCTATGCGTCTGAGAAAATTTTGTCTTATTTTTTGAAAATAGGGATAGAAAAAAAAAATATGTATATACTTACAAATTCTGATTGGACTTCTATATCTGAACTCCTTTGTAATACTTGAGGAGGGTTTGCCATGGAGCCAACGCGGGAGTCAGAGGGTTCTGTCACTATAAGTTGAGTGCTTGATGCATGATCGTGTGTAACTTTTCTAGCGAATTTGATAACAGATGCCCTTGTAGTCTGTATTAATGAAGGTTCGCCATATTTTGCTTTTTTCTCAGAAGGAGGATTATTGCAAGTCTCTTCTTCCTTTAAAAAAAAAAAAAAAAAATTTAGCATGTAGCAAAAATGCATTTTTGGGTTTTTGGAAAATAATTCAGTTTATGTTAGACATCTTGATTTCAAAATCAGGGGTTTTGATAGTGGGATGGAGGACCTTTTATAAACTGCTCCTCCCCCCCCCTCCTGTAATAATGGAAGGCCTTTAATAAACTGCTCCACACTGTAATAAAAAGGAAGCTTTTGTAACAACTAATACATTAAAAGAATCAACATTTTATTCTAATCCCAATTTACCGATCGAAAGCTAAGCACTTTTTTTCAAAAACATCCTTAAAAAGGCCACTGATCTTGATAAAAAAATCACACCGTAAATGCAGACTGGCCTGGAAGTATTTTCAAAAACATTCCTAAAAAAAAGCCACTGATCTTGATAAAAAGGAAGCTTTTGTAACAATTAATATATTTTTATAAGAGGTAACCACAAGGAAAGAATAAGGAAAGAATTTCTTCCTTAACTTAATGACAAGACTTTTTTTTTTTTTTTTTTTTTTTTTTTGCAGACTGGCCTGGAAGTATTTTCAAAAACACCCCTAAGAAAAGGGTCTTGTAACAATTAATACATTAAAAGAATCAACATTTTATTCTAATCCCAATTTACCGATCGAAAGCTGAGCACTTTTTTTTTCAAAAAAACATCTAAAAGACCTATTGATCCCGATAAAAAATCACACCGTAAATTTCAACCTATAAGAGAATTAGAGGTTTTTTTCAGCTCCTAAAAAAACAACAGGCTTCTAAGTGTATAAGTATCCCTTAGTTCTAGTGTAAGGAAAGAATTTCTTCCTTAACTTAATGACAATTTCTTTTTAACAATGAGAATATTTTTACTCACCAAAAATTGCATAGAATTATCCATTTTTCTATGTAATTACAAAAAATGCTATCTCGAGTATAAACGATTCGAAACTGATGGAGAATCAATTATGGTGTCTAAATATATACAAAAATAATTGTATAACAATGAAACAAGACGTGCTGGTTTTTTGGGCTTATCACCAAAAAGGCAGTGAACTTTGAAATTGTGTCATGACCTGTAGGCCGCAAATAAAACAGGATGGAACATAAAGTCCTCAAAGTATAAGTTAACATACTAAAAACCTGTTTGGTACGGGGGCGTCGTAGAATAACATGATATTTCCTATATGTCTGTTAGAATAACATAGTATTTGCTATATGTCTGGTAGAATTCAATATAAGCATTCTACTTATATATTATATATTAATATATAATATATATATTATATATATTATATATATAATATTATATATATTTTATATATAATATATAATTTTATATATAATATGTTATGTTATATTTTATGTTTAAAAAAATAATATTCCGTTTGATATTAAGATTGTTTTCTCAGTAGCACCACAAATAAAATTCTGTGCGTTTGGGCTTTGAGGGGCGGGGGTCTCATTTTCATTTGTGAATGTTTCTGTTTTTTAATTTTTGCATGACTGTTCAATTGAATTTCTGTTTTTTTTAAGTTTCATGTATGGGTTCTTCGTATTTTCTGCACGATCTTACTTCGAATCATCGTATGACTTTTTAACTGCTTGTGCTTGGTTTTAATATCCCTCTTTATTTTTCTTTAAGAAAAAAAAAATCTGAAAAATATTGCTTTTCAGCTAACAAAGAAAAACTTCACATGTCGCATTCAGTTTACGCATGAAAAAATTAAAAGGGTTAAAACTATTTACATTTCCAAATAATTCACCGACCACCCAGTATACTTGTCCTATCTTGTCTAACTAAAATGGATGAAAAAAATATTTAGACGAAATGTTTATTTGAGCAATGCAACAATTGCTGCAATCTAGATTCAAATGCCAGATTCCCCATCAGAATAAGGGTTTCTACTATCTCTGAATTTTCAGGGATTTCTCTGAATTTCCCTAGAACAAACTTAGGTTCTCCGAAATTTTTCCGAAAACCAAAAATGTGAGCAAATTTAACGATTTGCTCACAATTTGAGCTTTGAATTTTGTGTTAACTACTGTATATTAACTAGAATTGATTTCCTTGGTAATTTCAGGGGACTAAATTTTCTTAAGAGAAGTTCAGATTATCCCCACAGGCACAAATTGGGGGAGGTAAGGGGTTACTCCAAAACTTTCCTATTTTTTGAAGAAAAAAATTTGGTAATTTTAATGGAAGAATCGAAAAAAACACCACCACCCCTGGTTTTGAAACATACCTTTTCTGCATTTCCATTTTAAAATTAAGGGAAAATCGGTACTTTTCCATTATATGGGCCTTTCTAAAAAGTCAAGTTTGGTTAATGCTAATGAAATCAAATAAAATAGGATGAATATACAATAGTTTATAAATAAATTTGGGCTATATATTTGTACATTAGGGGAGGTGGGGGTAAAGCATAGCATATATTAAATACGTAACCTAACCTAACCTAGGTACCTTTCTCCCTCCCCCCCCCTAAACCCCAAAAAACAACAGTTTAAATATCGTATACGCAATGAAAACCACGCTATGTATTGCATTACTCTATAACAGGCTCTTGAACTAACCCGTCAAAAACGGGTTTTTCGTGACTGGTTTCCGTGTAAAGGTCCATATAATGGGAAAGTATCGGAAAATCTTTGCACCTCCCGTCTACATTCTCAGGAATTATAATCCTCTCAGAAGCACTGGTGTGAATATCCGTAGAAAAACATAAAAAGTGAATAAAATTTGTTGAATACCTTTACATCTCCTATCTGGCAATCTAAAATCTTTGAGTTAGAATAACTGTCAAGTGAAGCCTAGAAAATAAAAGCTCCACGAGCCATAGATGTAGGATCTCTTCACTTGATATATCCCAAAGAACAGAAAGTTGTTACCAATCTGATTAGCATTTCTTTACAATGTAAATTTTCTTGGCACAGTTATCCGTCCGTTTCTGTTCGAACTATAGCTGAAATAACGCTGCGTTTTAAGGCAAAGATTTCAACTTATTGCAACAGCATGACTTATGTTCTTACCCTCTTCTGAAAGCTGTTGAGCAATAGAGAGCCAAATGACACCGTTTTTCTTAGTTTTCTTATAGCCTGGGTGCGCAGGATCATAGAAGCTGGGTATAGCCTTGAACCAAAGTTATAAGATCGTGTAGTTTTTGATAATCCATACTCATGATTTTATTCACTTAAAAATCTTGCCAAGATTCCGTCCTGATTTGACCAAAACGTTGCGGAAAGCTAGAGATTTTTTCTAGCACAAAAACGGACGGAATTTCCGCACGGATTGCTAAATCCACATGAATTTCCGTGTAAACGAACCATAAGTCACAAAATGAAGTTTCTTAGACTTCTTCACTTATTTTAGATAAATACTAGAATGAATTATCTTTCATTTTGTGGTTATTTTGATTGAACAAGTCAATATTAGATGTTTTTGTTAACGTTAGTTAAAATCAGATTCTAAGAAAACTCTTGAGTTGTGTCATTGTCTGTTGTAGATAAATAAATAACTAAAAGGCAAGCTAGCTTTATTTAATTACATAACAAATACATGGATGTTTTTTGCTCTTCTAGCTGACTTTTAAACCTTTTTTTTCTGGATTTAAAAACCTTGGTTTAAATAATATAATCAAAATTAAAATTGCTAACAAGAGACATTTTCATCGTATCTTAGAATTAGGTTAAACTGTGCTATTAAACTTAATTTGTGACATAATATAAAGATTAAAAAAAAAAAATGTTTTAAAACTTTGCATCAATGTTTAAAAAAACCTATAGTGGACGCCACAGAAAACAGTATGTTCCTCTAAAAGCAATGTTTGAAAAAGAGGTCTAAGCGCAAGGGGGGGGGGGGCTTGAGGCCCAGGCCCCACCGAAATTCTAAATTTATCCCAAATATCCTGACTTTTCTTATTCAAATTATCAAGTGATTGAGTTTATTACAATCCCCCCCCCCCCCTCAAACACAAAAGACCGACAAAACGCGCCCGATTTTAAATGATGCATTTTACGTGGCATAAACAAGTTCAACTGTCAGTAGCTACTGATTACAATATTTCATGCTCTGATGCTGCGTTCTGTTTTGGTAGAATGTCAAGCTAAAAATAGATCGTAATCAATTGTCAATGTATCACAGATTTTCCAGTAGCTGTCAATTCCGTAGTATACTCCTTTAGTGCTTAATTTATTATTTAGCTTGTCACTCAGTGCATATTATGTTGTTAATAAAACTCTAGAAACTAAATCATCATCAGTTAATTAGAAGAAAGTGAAAGATCAATGGTGCTGGTTTTCTATTTATTTGTAAAAAAAGCACAAAAGAGTAGAATTTTTGGGTGAGAGTTCAGTGGCATATAAAGGCCTGTCCAAGTTGGTTTAATAAAATCATAAAGATTGTACACCTTGGAAGGTTTACGCACAAATGGCAGAGAGTGGATTCCAACACGTCTTAATTCATGTATATGAGATTATTAGAGAAGGCCATCCCTTCTCTATTTAATCGAAAGAAATTAAATTTAAAGATAAAAAAAGATCTCTACCGAAAGTAAGGAGCAGCATTAAAACTTAAAACGAAAAGAAATTATTCCTTATATGGGGAAGAGCTGACCCCTCCTCAATCCCCCCCTCTTTATTCTTAAAAAAAAAGTTTAACTTTTTTTCACAATTCTTTGAGCAAGACTGTTCAAACGCACAAGCCGTTGGACTTGAATCAGAGATATTTCAAAGAACTATAAGACTTTAGCGTAAAGACTTTAGACTTTATATATATATATATATATATATATATATATATATATATATATATATATATATATACTGGACTATTTTGAACAAAATGGCTATTTCAAATTGTTGATTGGATGCATTCGGGGGGAAAGGGCGTGAGAGGGGGGCTGGTTGCCCTTAGATCACTTTTGACTCTTAAGAAAGGCACTAGAACTTTTGATTTCCAATTGAATGAGCCCCCTCCTAAGCTTATACGACCACCCTTACATATGAAGTGCCTCTGGTAAAAAAAGAATAATATTGCGTTGAAGCCTTACGGCCCTTTACTATAGGCGACGCCAGTACGTCACCTCTGACTGACCAATTGTAGTAGGCAAAATTTTTTATAGTGTGCCTCAAGGTTGGAACATTTAGAACACTTCATAAAAGCTGCAATTTCTTATAATTAATGACTTTTGAATTGCAATCCCCCAGAAAACATTTGATCAAAATTTTTAAATAGACATCTTCTTCAAAATAGTCAAAAGCTCAAATAACTATGCCCATGGAGATGAAATAACCCCCCACAGCTTAGAATAGGGATGATGAACACAATAAAACACACTGTGTTTAATTTTTTAATTTATTTCAAGTTTTACTCGTTTTAAGATTTATTTATTCATTTATATTAGTTCCCGTTGTATGATTGCTTGCTACGATTGCTTATTTAATTTCAAATCGTCTTGGGTTTCATTCACTCTTTAATAGTAATTTCTGGCCGTTTTCAGTTTGAATTATTCTAGGAATATTTGTCTGCTGGTTTTAAGCTTAATATGGCTCTTTACTTTTCTTTGAAGAAATTCTTTTTTGGAAAATTTTTTCAATTAATATATTTGAGCAATTAGAGACAAACATGTCGTTATATTCCTTCCGAAAGGCTCTATGGTCGAGAATTTTTGGGGGAAAAAGTCATTTCGCCTAGCCAAATTATACCAACGTTTAAGAAGTTTATAATAAAACTTTTTCGGTTTGTACGGCCAAACAAATTAGAACCAAATTAATTGTAGAGATTTGATGAAAGATCCGAACAAATTACAGAAAACTAAAAGCCGACATTTTTCCAGAAATATTAGAAAACCCATTAACTTCTCGTGTTTTGTGCTGGATATGGACATATTCAGTTTTAATGAAACTTACGCAATCAGAAAGTGTGAATTTTGTTTTTTGATTATAGAGTTCAAGAAAGGGCAGTCCCTAAAAATGTTCCAACAAACTTTCTAGGAAAACGCTAAGATTAGCTCAAATGAATTATCGTTTACGCAATGTGGCCACTTTGGGAGCTCATTTTGGTGTCACCCACTTTTATCGCCAAGCTCGCCAGCAAAAGGAAAGTAAAATTTGACTTTCTTTTCAGCCGTATTTAACAGCCCAGCCGCAAATCAGCAATTTCAATGGCTCTCGATGATGGCTAGTCCTCTCGGAGAATTCTCTAATGGGCCCTTTGTCTTTGTGACGGCCAAGTGGGCCCTTTGTTTTTGTGGTTAAGAATATATATATATATATATATATATATATATATATATATATATATATATATATATATATATTATATATATATATATATATATATATATATATATATATATATATATATATATATATATATATATATATATATATATATATATATATATATATACATATATATATATATATATATATATATATATATATATATATATATATATATATAATATATATATATATATATATATATATATATATATATATATATATATATATATATATATATATATATCTATATATATACATATATATATATATATATATATATATATATATATATATATATATATATATATATATATATATATATATATATATATATGTATATATATATATATATATATATATATATATATATATATATATATATATATATATATATATATATATATATATATATATATATAAAGACAGAAATTATTTTTTTTACAATTTCTTTTGAAGAAGCAAGATAATGGTTTTAGCTGACTCAGGTGGAGTATTTCAGGTAAGCATGAGAGGCAGTCATGGCTTGAAGTCCAATCTAAATGATCGAGTGAATGAAATTCGATTGTTGAAAGAATTACGGAGCTGACAATTAAAATAACAGAGACAAGACCCGGGCTAGTTCTGAGGGGTACAGGAACGTCATCGTGCTGCTGATTGAAAATTAAAGACACCAATGGGAGAATACAAAGAAACATTTAACTAAGTAACTAAAGAAATATTTGTCTAAAGGATAATGCTTAGAAAATAATTGTTTAAGCCCTTTAAAAATGAATTTCACGCATTTGAGTTCAACCCTGAGAGAGTCGCGAGAAAATCAGAAAGCTAGACAAAACAACATATAGGGATAGGCTTTGAGTGATAAGAAGTTATTGGAATGCCTTCCAAAAGATAACAATTTACTTAATACATACCTTAGGCTCTGTCCTGTCATCTGTGCCAAGGGTACAGCTGTCAGCGACAGAAAACAGAGTATTCTCGTCTGTTGATAAAGATAGCACTTTGGGCATGGAAACGTTTGGAATGACAGATACTACAACAAACCGAAGATTTTCGGTTCACAACCATGACAATAAGATCAGTAATATACACCAATAACAGAACGGACCTCAGGACTGAACCTTGCGGAACATCAAACTCAACATGAGAACGATGAGTGGGCAAGAGGTTCTGAGGAGATAACCCTTCCAGACATATAAGAGTAAAATCAAACACTAGCATTGGGACACAATGTCCATGGTGTCTGCTTTTTAAATTTCCGGCTAGATTGGTGCCGTTTCTTTTATGCTATTTTTCCGCTGAAAGAGCTGCATCGAAGTACTGATGATGGCTGCTTTTTTTCAGCTCTTTAGGATGAATAATTAAAAAAATATATGCAATACATGCGAATTTGTCAATATTAAAACCATTTGAAACAGTCCATTCACTGGGTCGTTTACCTTTTTTGGATTGCACATATAACTACACTCATGTGTATCAGGGACGAAACCCAAAGAGGAACCCCGCTTGGAAACATTTTTTGGAAAACTGTTAAAAAAATTTAGTCTAGGTTTTAAGCATAAAAATACGCTGGTTTTAGTCTTTCCTCAACTAAAATGAAACGTAAGATTAATTTTTCCATAAATTATCATAATCCATACGCAACTAAGAACAAGATACAAATTTTCTATATTTTTTTTGTAGTTTATTTGCAGTGGAACAGTGTGTAATTTTCCATTTAACCTACTGAACATGATACAAAAAAAGAAATAGTTTTGTTAACCTTGCTAGTACTTTGTTCTCTTTTAATGTTTATTTTCCAGTCTACTATTGGCGCCAGTAAAAGCAAGTCAAATGGCTGTCACTTTGCTTTTAAGTTTAAACATTTGCTTTTATCTCACCTGTCAGGTCAATTATTTATCTCCTACTCCAAGAAAAAAACTGATTTAGTTTCTGAGCGAAAATGTTTGTTTTGAGCCAAGTTATATTACAATTATGACAACATCTAAAAAGTTAGGCTTGTTAATAAGAGGTGGGCTACGGTTGGAAATTCACTTTAAAAATAAATTTCCTAAATTTCATTTGTTGTTCAGAAAATTGAAATTCAAAATTCATAAGAAGACCTTGAATTAGTTTAAAATCAGGAATGAAGCTACTGTGAAGAAACCAAACATCAACTACATAGTTATAAACGAGTTTATAACTACACATAGTTGTAAAGAAGTGGGGCTCTGCAAAACAAGACGAAAATCCTAGGGCGCCAAACTTGAAAACAATCAGAGCTACAAAGCGTCCAAAACACAAAATAACTTGTTTTGAACCTTTTAGAGTCTAAGGAGAAAAAATAATATTTGAAAATATTTTAATTAGCAAAAGCATTCAAGTGTATTTTTCAACTATTTAGTCTTTTTTAAAAGACTAGTTTAGACAGAATTCGGTGAAAAACACAGATGTTTTAATAATAAAAATAACATATAAACTAAATTTTATAGAAGTCTAAAAATAAATTTAAAAACTAAGAGAAAAATAATTTAAGTAAAAAATAGAATTTCGACGGAGGTTTTCAAACTACCATATGATGTAGGAACTTTTTTTGTTTTCAGTAACTAGGTGGCACAATAGAAATATGAATTTAGAACACAAAACTCGATACTGACTAAAGCCACTAACTAGAGAAAATATTAAATTACTAGTAGCCATGCCTGTCTAATTACAGGCATGCTCTTTGTCACAATCTGAGAATTTTTTTGTCCCCCTCCACACCACAAATTATGAAGTCGCTTACACTCAAAAATGTTTCAGCGAAAACTTCAATTGCATCCTCTAGCGTATGACTTAAAAGGTAAATGCAGTGGTACATCTTTTCCGTATTTTTACATCTTTCCGTAATACATCTTTTCCAGTTTTACATCTTTTCCGTATTTATACATATAAAATAAACAGATTTTCTCTGGAGTTCACAAACATGGCCAATTATTACTTATGCTCTGTGCCTGGTTGATCAAGCAAAGGGGGAACTTCACGCCTTGTAATGCATCTCATGTCATGCTTCGGCTGAATAACGTCCGTTCATATAATACTTTCCCTTATTTGTGTCAAACAGTTTGCGGTAACGAGCTGTAAGTAAGGAGTGACCCGGCTCAATAGAAACCAAAACTCTAAAAACGTAATTTTGATGCCAATAGATACATCAATTATTTAAATAAAAAAAACAAGTTTTTTCAGCTGAAAGTAAGGAGCAACATGAAAACTTTAAATGAACAGAAATTATTGCGTATATGAGCGGGTCCAACCCCTGGTCAATATCTCGCTCTTTACGCTAAAGTTTTTTTAGTACTTTCAAAAGAGCCATCTATTTTAATTAAATGGCCTTTGGGATTCAGGGATTTGGGATTCGAACAAAATTAGAACTTAAGCGTAAAGAGCGAGGTGCTGACTAGGGGGCGAACCCCCTCATATACGCAATAATTTCTGTTCGTTTTAAGTTTTAATGTTGATCCTTACTTTCAGTTGAAAAAACTTGTTTTTTATTTATTTATTGAATCACATCAACAAATCCAGCTTAGCAGAGAATCTTAGTGTAAAGGATTCAATCTCATATCTGTAAAAATGTGGAATTTTGTATTTTTTCCAGAAGAAAGATCACGGATGCGTGCTTATTTGTTGTTGTTTTTTGTTTTTTGGGGTGATCGTATCGACCCAGTGGTCCTAGAATATCGCAAGATAGCTCATTCAAACGGTAATTAAAAGTTCTAGTACCTTTCTTAAGTGACCGAAAAAATGGAGGGCAACTTGACCCCTCCCACGCTCTTTTTTCCCAAAGTCACCCGATCAAAATATTTAGATAGCCATTTTGTTCAGCATAGTCAAAAAATATAATAACTATGTCTTTGAGGATGACTTAATCCCCCACAGTCCCCGGGTGAAGGGCTGAAAGTTATGAACTTTGCCCATTGAGTACATATAGTATTGGTAATTAGGAAGTATGCAGACGTTTTTCAGGGGGAACTTTTTTCTGGCGGGGGTTAGAGGGAGGGGGTTATGTGGGAGGATTTTTGCATGGAGTAATTCTTCATGGCGGAAGAGAATTTTCCATGAAGGGAGCGCCAGATATCCCAGCATTATTTAAAAAACGATCAGAAATTAAATAAAAAATAAGTTTTTTTTAACTGAAAGTAAGGAGCAAGATGAAAACTTAAAACAAACAGAAATTATTGCGTATATAAGGGGGGTTGCCCCCTCGGCAATACCTCGCTCTTTATACTAAATGTTTTTAGTACTTTCAAAAGAGCTATTTATCCTAATTAAACGGCCTTTGTGATTCAGGGGTCATTCTTAAAGTATTGTAACAAAATTCGAATTTTAGTGTGAAGAGCGATGTATTGACGAGGAGGCAAACCTCATCATATACGTAATAATTTCTGTTCGTTCTAAGTTTTAATCTTGCTCCTTACTTTCAGTTGTAAACCTTTTTTTTTTATTTAATTTCGAGCAGGACCGGGCCTTTTTTCGACTCACCTGGAATCTAAAGTTCAAATGTTACGCGGGAGTATTCCTGTAATAAGCTCCAAAATTCTCTTAGAACAAGTAATTAATTATACTGTATGTGTTTTCAATGTGCAGCTGAGTATAATCCAGATCTATCAATTTTTGCACCACTGATTTAAAGGACTTATAAAACTAGCTATTCCAATAGGTCTTACGTTCAGTACCCAACAAGTTTAAAGGCGGATCGAAGTTTGTATATTTTAAATAAACTTTTGCTTGAAGCTATCCAAATAATGAAGATTTAGATAATTTTTACGTGGAGAGAATTAAACAGAACTTTACCTTTTCAAAACGACGATCAGAAGATGACCTAGCCATTTTTATTTCTGAGCAAAAGCTGAAAAAGCACACTCAAGCTCTTTCAATGGATTCACCCAATTCAGATTTCGCAAAGGGCACTCGACGACGAATGCTTTGCAACAACTTATGGAATCAATTAACAGTGGTATGGACAGAGATGAAACGCCTATGTCTATATTTATGGATATTCGCAAAGCATTCGATACTGTTGATTTTCAAACTCTGCTAAGTCGGATGGAGTCGTTAGGGGTCCGCGGGAAGCGCTTAAAGGGGTTTGAAAGTTATCTCACAGGGAGATCCCTCAAATTAGCATTGAATGATGTGGGCTCAGCAGCATTTCCAGTGACGTGTGGAGGATCAGTGTTAGGTCCGCTGCTTTACCTCATCTATGTTGATCTCATGTGTCTTTATTTAAAAGATGTGTGTCTTACCTCGTTTGCTGATGATACCGTTTTAACTGTGTTTGGCTCATCTGTGAAGGACCTAATTAGAAGAGCGAATCTCGCATTGGAAAGGCTGGAGATTTTCACTTCATTAAGTCTATTGTGTGTAAATGTTCGCAAGACATTTTTAATGACGTTTTGTAGAGTTGGTATACCACTGGATGTGTCTGGCCAAGTAACGTTATGTGGTAGTCTAGTTCAGCAAGTTGATCATCTCCGCTACCTTGGTTTTTTATCTTGATTGCCATCTGACATGGAAGTGTCACAGTGACGCAATTTCATCAAAAATTGCCCGTGGGGTAGGAATACTTTGACGTCTGCTGCACTTTCTCCCTCAAAGAATACTTTTAACTATATATTATTCGTTCGTTTATCCATACATCTCCTACGGTTGCCTCCTATGGAGCAGTAACTTCTTATGCAACTATAGAAGAGTGCAAGTTCTACAAAATAAAGCTGTTAGAACAATCGGTAGGTATGTCCAGGATGTACATGACACATGTGCTTGTTTTAGGTCCCTGAAGCTCCTTAATGTAGGTCAGATAAGAGATTACCAAGCTGCAGTATTCGTGTTTCATTGTAAGAATGGTTTAACCCCTGATGTTTTTAAGAATGTTTACCAAATTAATAGTGACCTGCATAATATGGAACTAGGCAAAGTGGTTATATGGTTGTTGATTTGCGTCGTGGTGCCAGGTCTTCATTTTCAATGAAACACCTGGGTCCATCAGTATGGAATATGCTACCATTGAGCATTAGAACGGCGGAACATGTACCTCAATTTAAAAAGAATTTAAAAGTTTATTTCTTTGGGGGGGGGGAATTTGTTAAATTTTATTATGGATGGTAGGTTGGGTAGGGGAGGAAGACGAGCTGGAGAGGTAAGGGTGGGCTGGGAAGGTAAGGGTGGGTAGGGGCTAAGGTAAGGTTGGAAGTGCAGGGTGGGGGAGGGGAGAGGGAGTTGAGTATATTGAGTGATGGAGACTGGATTTGTCATTATTATTTTTCTTTTATATTTTATTTATCTATTATTATTTTTAATTCAGTTATTTATTTATTTTTCTATATTTTTTTTATTTTTTATTATTTTTTTATATATAGGTTAAAGTTTATCTATTTTTGGTTTATTTATAATAGTTTTAATTAAATAGTTGAAGTTTATGTAAATAGTTGAGTTAATAGGTAAGTAGTTACGTGGACTTTCGCGCGATCGCAAACCTTCATAGGTTTTTTGCAGCGTGAAAGTGTTGTTTAATTTATTTATTTGTTTATGAATGTGTATTAATAAACTTATGAACTTAAAATGGCACCAATTCATGAAATGAAAGGGGGGCAAGGAGTTTTACAAGACACAAAAATGGTATTATTCAAAATCAATGGGGGCAATCCCCCTAAGTGGCACCACGTAGCTCCTCTAGTAGATCACAGTAATATAGCTAAACCCTAGATCATAGACAGTTTATTAAAAAAGAAAATATTCTTTAATTTCCTGAGATTACAATTAGTTTACATCGATACAAAAATATATTTTAGATAATATGAGATCCAACTTAAATAAAAAACAGCTAGGTACTCAAACAAAAACTGCACTCTCAGAAGCTTTCAGCAAATTTTCCAAGAATTGCTTTATTTTTTCTCGGAAACTTAAGTTTTCACACCCTAAATTTGTTTTCTGAAAAGATTCCCTTCTATTTTGTAGAACGCTCTCTGAAAGCGTTTTGAAACTAACAATTTTCTATTTAGGTAGAATCAAATTTTCCTTTTTAAATGAGAAAGATTGTTCTCCCTTTTGTGAATAAAAAAAAAAAAAAAAAATAACCAAGGGAAACTTTAGTAGGAAAATATATAGATAGAATGATGGTTCCTTTTCAATTTTGATATGGATGATTTTCCTTATACAGAATAGAGGTGCGAATTATTATGAGAAAAGGCATTAATAATCAAACAGTTCGTGGCAACGAACTTTAAGTAAGGAGCGACTTGAATCAATAGTAAACGAAACTCTAAGAAACATAGATACATCAAAAGAAACAAGTTTTGATGCTGATTCAAAATATATACGGTTCATTAAGTATAATATTACCCATTAAAAGTTGAGAACCAGAAAAATTTGCTCATTTTTGAAAAACGGAAGAAACACCCCCAAATTACCAAGTGACTTTAATGAAAATTACATCATCAGATTCAGGATATTGGAGAACCCTACTGAAGAGGTTTCGAGCTCCTATACACACAAATGTAGAATTTGGTAATTTTTGCCAGAAGACAGAAGATGTGTGTTTATTTGTTTTTGTTTTTTTCTGTATTTTTTTCCCGGAGGTGATCGTATCGAACACATGATGCTAAAATATCAAGAGAGGGCTCATTTGATAAGAAATCAAAATTTCTAGTGCCCTTTTTAAGTGACCAAAATTATTGGAGGGCAGCTAGCCCCCTCCCACGCTTCTTTCCAAAGTCGTCTGAACGAAATTTGAGATAGCAATTGCGTTCAGCAGAGTTGAAAGTTTCAATAACTACGCCTTTGGGGATAATATGACCCCGCACAGCCACATACCCTGGGGAAAGGGCTTTAAGTTTCAAAATTTACTTATTGTTTACGCATAATATTATTTCTGCAAAGATGGAATTGTCCGGAGTGAATTTTACGGGGGGGGGGGTATTTTAGCGAGAGGAGCTTTCCAGGGAGGAAGTTCCTGTGAGGGGAGGGGAATTTTTAATGAAGGGGGAGCTTGATACAGGCTACCGCCATTACTTGAAAAATAGTCAGACATTAAGTAAAAAAAAGTTTTTTTCCCCAACTGTATGTAAGGAGCAACATTAAAACTCAAAACGAAATGAAATTAATCCGTATACGAAGGGGTTTCCCTTTTCTTCAATACCTTGCTCATTACACAAACAGTTCGACTATTTGTCCCTTCTTATGACCTACTCCTGAAAGGGCCTTTTTATTAGAATAAGAAGCTTTTTTAAAGTGCTAAAAAACTTAGCGTGGAAAGCAAGATATTGAAGAGGGGGGCAGCGGAATAATTTCTGTTCGTGAGTTTTAATATTTTTCCTCACTTTCAGTTGAAGAAAATCTTGTTTTTTTTCTTTGATTAATTTAAGGAACCCATACTTTTTGGAAATATTTTAAGATGTCTTTTTGCTCCGTGTACTCCTTCTTTAGAACAGGAGCTCTGATATACCAATTCTCTTAAATTTCTAAAATAAATATAGGAAACTATAGAGGAAAAAAATGAAAAAAGGCCAAGAGGTCCCATGTTTCGTTACAGAAAATAGCAATATCCATTTAGAGAAAAGAAACTTAGGAATTTCATGCCAACAAGATCATTTTGAGTGCCTATGCGACGCTGGTGATTTATCTAGTTTAACCACTAGGGTTTATACATCTATCTAATCTTTGTTGACGAAAGCTACAAGTAGCTTTGATGGAATACCCCCCACCCCCCATGGAGAAATTGTTCCAGATGCCTCAATAATCCGTTTTTCGTTTACTTTCACCTAGGTGTTTCCCCTTTCTGTTTATCGGTGCGACCACAGAACAAAAGTGATAAGCCTATGGCTTATTAAATTATACTTTGGTAATTCATCTAATAAAAAAATGCTATAAGTTTACATAGGAAAGGATCAAAGAATTTATTTCATGGAAGTTGCTCTTCTGGGAAGGGATGTCAATGGTATGGCTAGATGTGTTTTTAAGTATAATAAAAAGTACCCTGAATTCACTGATAATAATTGATGATAATAAATGATAATAATAATTTTGATAATTAATAATTTAAAGATAATTAATGACAATTTTGGCTTTTAAACTACCTTTGTATTTTTTTTCAAAAGAACGAATAGCTTTTATATATCGCTCCGTAGCAGATCTGCTGAAAGCTTCTAGATCGGGATTAAACCATTAGTAGCAAACAAAACTAATTAACATCACAGGACTCTCCAAATTGTTCAAACTTTCGTTCAAATTAAGACCTACATTGTGAATGACAGGCATATTAGTGCCTACAAAAGTCTACCAGACGCTCACTACACATTAATAAGCTTCACTACCGTATTTTTGGCAAAATATTTGGAGAGGTAATTAGATTCACCCATGAGAGTCGTAAACGTGGTAAAAAAAAAACTGATTTGAACCTCACCATTTCCGAGTTTAAAATAGAAAAATAAGGCACAGGATAAGTTATTTCTATTTTTTTATTTTTAATTCTCAAAGTGTTTAATTAGTTTTAAAATTGGTTTTTCTCTCATGGTGTTTAAAACCTTACAAATCTCAGCGGATCTTTGTCCTTGAATCACCAGATTTTATAAAAAGCAGAAGAAGACGCTAATATCAATAAAACTTTGGCCACCCTATTGTAAAAACTGAAAAAGACTATAATTGGTTGATAGGCATCGCTAGTAGCAAGAGAAAAGGGCAATGTGCAAAGCCAAACATATATTTTAAGAGTCCACAAACCCTTTCAAAAGCTTTTGTTAGCCAGATTGGATTATACCAGGGGCTGTGTCTGACCTCCCGACAATACTTTGGAGAGCCCTGATTTGGCTTATAATGATATTCCACACAAAAATTAAATCACTTATTTGGAAAAAAAACACATACACAACCAAGTGAATAGCAGCCTTTTGCTTTGGAGTTAGATTCACTTCTTGTTTATCCTAAGAATAACTGTGGAGAAACAGAGAATTTACTTGTTTGAATGTTGTGACTCAATTGCTTTTTGTTCTTTTTTAGTGGCTTAAAATTTCATACATAAGAACTAATCAAGCTTTGCGTTCTTTTTACTGGGTCAAAATTTGGCATAACAACAACGGGTAAATATAACAACAGGCAAAAAAGGCAAATTTACTTGGCTTCCCTTTCGGACATACGCCTAAAAAACAAAAAGACTGGCTTAAAAAAATACCTCACAAAAATATACCAGCGGAATTAAAGCACATTTTTTTAGCACGGAAGTATAGGATAATAATCTCTCTTTTCTACTTTGGCTTGACTAATCCGTGGGTTTTACAAAAAATATATCATGTGACACGAAATATATCATTTTAAAATAAATCTTATTCGGATTACAAATACACACTAAAAATATAAAAATAAAATAAAAGACAAAGGTCATGGAAAAATACGACCAGTCAAATGTTTCACCTATTACATTAACTGCTCAACTTATTATTTTGCCGCTATTACTAAGCAGAATTTTTCAAAGTAAGCTTATTTATTTGATATTATTCTAAATTTATTTTTACCAATGGTTTACTTAAATTTGTAATAATTCAAATGATTCGATTCGTCTTTCTAAATTTCTTGTTCTTTAGTTGAGCTTTATTTCTCACATACACATAAGCATATACATACTGTACAGTGTATGTGAGGCAACTTAACATCTTTAAAAGCAAATATTTAGTTTTTAGGGGGGGGGGGTGCACTTCGGAGTATTGGTTCTTAAGAAGGCCTAGGATCTACTCTTAAATTTTAAATGGAAATACTGTTGCAATTTCAAATGGTTGGAATCTACGAGATAAGTAATTTTGGTTTTCTCTAAGTTTTGTTTTTGTGAAACGCCCCAATCAAAACCATAGCCTATACGAGCAAAACTTAACTTACCAAAAGTAAACTTTAAAGCCCACAAACTGGCAAAGTACGATAAATGAAGAAAATCAGTTACAGTTTAATCGTTATAAACCAAATATACCCAAATGACCAAATCTCTTATCTTTTGGACCACTCAATCTCCCTTAGAAACGGGAGGGGGGAAATTGAATGACATACCCCATAAAAATTGTATCAAAAAATGTTGAAATTTGAAAAGAATATGAAGTGAATTTATCTAAAGCTTTTAACCAGAGAAACACACCTGATAAAATTCCGAATGTGCCCTTACAATTTATCTTGTTTCAGTGTATTGTAATTAATATAATAATATAATATACTGTAATATACTGTAACCTGTACAAAGTCATAAATAATGAAATACTGAAATTATTGATTATAGCAAAACTGCTTTAAGGAGCTTTATTAAGTAAAGCCTTAGTTTTTGTTCGTGCAGATTTCAAATGAGTAGCATTATTATAGGGCTATCATATAACATTTCTGTTGTCCCTCGTTGCTCCTCGAAGGGGATTTGTATCCTCTAAAGGTGAAGAATTTGGTACATATTTTGAGTGGACAAGATTTTTGCGTTGAACAGTCTTTTGACTTATCCTTTTGTCAGTCGTTTGATTTTAATAATTCTCACTTTTGATTACTATAAACCTTCCTTTTGATTAATTCTTACTTAATAATACTTTTTATTAAAACATTCTCCAAGAAAACTCTTGCCAAAACTAATTTGTCCTTGCATGCCAATTCCATATACATAGCAATTTATGGGGGTTGTCATCTCATATTCGGAGTCAATACCCAGTGTCCACTGAAAAGGGATATTTAGGTTTTAGTTTTGGGAGGGTAATTGAGGACGTACCTACCTCAGTATTGCAGCTAAGTTTAAAGTAATTAAAGAAATGTTTCTTAATCAACTATTGTTTGTATGTTCTTGCTTAATATTTTTTTTGTGGTAATGAGGTAATTTCTGGCTGTCTTTCCACGCGATTATCAAAATTTTCCTTGTCTCAAGATAGAGTGCACAGTGGGAGCATGTTTATTTTTACCCTCCCCCCACCGCCACAAAATATTTTTAATCCTTTACCAGCCAACTTTTTGTGCCGTGATTGAGCATTGTTAAATTAGGCTTCTTGACCTCTTGCCCGACCCATCTCGTAATAACCACCGATACCTATTGGCTAACATTAATCTTAAAACATGCATTCTAATATCGTAAATATTGTCTTTAACACAGTTTTAATTTTTATAAGTGATTTCTAAAATAATCCATAATGTCGACGCTTCTGATGCTTGTTGTAACAACATCTATGAACAATTGTCAAGTTTTCCAAGATTTAGGAATGAAGTGAGGTTTCCTTTGTACAAAAGTACTACAGAAGTCCACAGCAAGATTTTTACTACAGAAGCTGAGGATTGAAATAGCAAAGAATTAGTTTGAAAAGCTTTTACCAACAATAATTGGTTCCCAACTATTACTATTGCCCCCCCCCCTTATGGGGGGGGCACAGGGGGGGGGGGGGGGGGCACAGGGGGCCTTATTCCCCCCTCCCCCTTGCAGAATGATTCTGCCTTATATTTTGTTTTGAGATTTCTATTAGGTCTATAAAGCATTGGAAGTGCTGATTAGACCAGGTAAGCCCCCCCCCCTAAAAATTCAGATTATGGGCGCCCATGATACTGTATCTTCTATCTTTTTCCAGATTTACCTTACGGATAAAACAAAAATTCTATTCCAGGCTTTTCTGATTTCATCTTATCTAATCCCAAAAATTACGCCTTAAACCTGTACTCTGATTAGTCAATATTAAATTTTACGTTTGAAAGCTATAGAGCGTTCAATTCGTTAAATTACGAACGGAATGCACAATCGGTACTATATTCGTGCACAGTTTTGATCTTAAATGTGACAGCAATGCTGCTCGGGCACTACTCTTTACTTTCTAGTTTTCGGAATTTATCTAACTATACTTTGAGGCTCTCTGAATTGAACTAAGGATCGCTGATAAGTGTTAATTTAAACTTGAGGTTTAGCCCCAAGGAAACATAAAAATGCTGAAAATTGAATCAATTATTGAAGGTGGCATTAGTAAATTTATTGTTGTTTTTGAAAATAACCCGCCCATAATTGGCTTTAGGATAGTTAGGTGTGATTATTCGCGCCTCTTGGCTTTAAGACCACCCAGCACGATTCTTCTTATCAATTCTTCTTATCGATCAATTCTTATCAATCTTATCAATTCTTCTTATCGATTCTTCTTATGGATTCATTTTTTATTCTATTACATGACGGCTACTTAAAGTATCAGGTTTTTTTTTAATAGTTTAAGTGGAAACTCAAACTGCTATGAACATCTTAAAAATTCTCGATGTCCGGTTATACAGTTTTTGGTAGTAACGGGCAGGAATATGAAATTGAAAAACGTAGGCGAACAATCACCGAAAAATAAGCAAAAAGCTTAAGAAGGCATAGCTTTCCTTTGAGGTTTTAGTTGTCTTTGGAATTGTTTATACTTGTATTTTACGGAGAAACAGCATTGTCAAATTCAACTGATTAGTTTTGCTTGTTATTTTCATGGTTCAACGCAGTATCACTGAGGAAAATGTGGGATTACCTTAAAGAATTCGTAATTTTGAAACAAGCAAAAGATGAATCTTAGAAAATCGTGCTTTTCACGCATGAATAGACCTACGATGGGTCCAAAGGGCATACAATGTTTTCATTTGTATGTCCTTGGTACTTTAGCCCTAAGCCCATATGCACCGTGGTGTCCCTGGATTAGTTTCCTCAAATTCACTACGCTCGGCTGTAGTACTTGTAAAAACGGTCTGTTACGAAACAAAGTTTAACAGGGAAGGAAAAACTGAAAAATGTGTTGTTTTTTTAGAACTATTATTAATAAGTACTTATTTGTAAGAAGAAAAACTTGTAGCATAAAAGAAACTATGGGACTAATTTTAATTTCAAAAGCACCTATCCCTACCTATATCTATTAGCGAGAAAGGGGGACATTACGCATTTAGAAAAGCAGTAATATGCCTAAATATTTTAGGAGCAGATGGAGACACAAGAGAATTGATGGAGGGAATTGATCGAACTGGCTTTGTATGAACGGGAGGATGTAAAAATAACTTCACCCTCATAACACCCTAAAAATGACCATAATCCTGCTGCCATAAAACCAGATAAAATTAATACAAGGCCGTATCCAGGGGGGCTAGGGGGTTTGGCCCTCCTTCCCTCTGAAATGTTTGTCCGACTCGTAAAAATGTAGCGCTTTGCAAAGTTTTTAATTTGTAAAACACCCCTTCCCACGAAACAAATCCTGGATACTTTCTTAGATTGATATGCTAATATTATATTCTAAGGAAAAAACCCAAAGAACAATAAACTCTAGTTTTAGCTGAGTGATCCCTGGATTTACCACATTGGTGGCTTGGTAAAAGCCTGTAGAATTGACTAATTAATAACAGATTAGATAACTACTATATCTTCTGTTCAATGTTAATCAAATAAGTGAAGTTAAGACCACCTTTACATCATTATTATGCTTAGAGATTTTATAGGCCTAGTAAGTTTGAGCCAGGTTCAGCTTAACACTTCACCTAATCAAAGGATTTAAAACTTTTAGCATCTTTCGCGAGTCTCAAACTAATGTTAAAGTGCCCAATCTCTTTTTAATTTTTCTACTATTTAATGTTAGTTAAATTAATCAGCATATATGAGGCTTTACAAACATATTTGGGGCCTTTCTAATTTGGGATTTTATAATCATAGAAAAGGATATATAGAACACTAATAATTACAGCCAAATCATAATTTGATAATCAAGCAAGGTTCACCTTTCTGTTAGCAGGAACGTCAATCCACGAGGATATAATAGTGGGGGGGGGGGGGTATTTTTCAAAATCCATGAGGGGGACAACTTTGTTGTTTTATCATTTTTTTATAGCTACATTCCAAATTGATGTTTTTGCGCAAATACCAAAAAGTAATTTTTCTAAATGGAGCGCGGAGGGGGGGTCAGCTAAGTTTACATCAGAGAAACGGGGGAACTGCCTTTAAATCTTGAAACTCGAAACGTTTTATTCTTTTCACTAGCTCAAACTTTCACACGGGAGAGCCAATTAGATGAAGTTTAACTTTTCTTTATTTTTACTAGCTTAAAATTTCACACAGGGGTTTTAAAATCAATCAAATTTTGAAAAAAAGAGGTTATTTATTACTCCAGGAATAAGAAATAACGAAACTGGCTTACAAAAAGCTTCAAAGACGTAAACCAACAGAATTAAGCCCATTTTTCGACAAGGGATTGTGGGAAAGTAATCTATCTTTTTGTCTTTGCTTATATCGGCAGAATACGTTAATAAATGTATTCTTAGACAGAGTTATACCAATAATTATAAACCTAATTTTCCTAAAGTGTCAGATATTGAAAGGCTTCATAATACCCATTTATGAAAATTGTTAAGCGCCAGGGACATCAGAATAGATCATGTTTTGTCCTCTGGACCCGTCTTAGGTCTGTTCATATACCTCGAAATGCAATTTTCTAATATTTTCTTTGAGTTGTTTCAAAATTATGAAGTTATTAGGGCAGCACAACATTTTTGGCAGCGTTGCCATCTTGAACTTGCTAAATGAATAAGCAAAGCGAATTAGTTAAAGTTGACAACGCTTTCGTCTGCAGAAAATCAAATATCCAAAATCTATTGATTTCCAAAAACAACTACTCCTTCAAAAGATTTTTACACCTTTCTAAACAGATTATTTGCTATGTGATTTTAGCTTCTTTTTTTACTGATTTGTTACCCACGCTTCTTTCTTTCTTTTTTTTTGCGCCCGCTACTACCAAAAAATGTATAACTGTATATGGAGGCCTTTTCATTAAATATTAAATTCCTGATTTTTCCTAAGATTTTACTTGTGTAACTTTCTACTTAACCAATTTAAAAATCAGATTTTATTGTCATTCTCTTTAACGCTTTAAGGGGAATGTATACAATTTAAACAGCATACTTGCTCACTCAAAAGTTTAGAGGAGATATCAGAGTATTCCCAGCACAAGGCTTGGTGCTTGAAAAATTATGTTTTTGGGTTGTGTTTCTTGTATGTAAATGTGTTTATATTTTTTTTATGGGAATTTTTTTTCTTTTAATTGCGCAAGGAAGCTTTCTTAGAAGGATCTTTGTGGAATTTCTGTCCAACCAAAAACCAACCGATTATGTAGACCAAATCTTGAAGTTAAATTTAAGAAAAAATCTTACAATTTGGGCTTATTTCTGTTTATCTCTAGGTTTACCTGTGGACCAGTCTCGTCGGAAACGCCCTCTGATTCCTTAACTGTGGTTATTCAAAAGGTGCTATGTTCAAATACATGCAAGCTTTAGAAGGATAAATAAAAAAAAGAAATACCCATCTTAAAAAAAGCGCGTTAAATTAAAATAATCCTAGTAGAAGAATGTAGATAACTTGTACTGGTGACACGTATTACCTTTTATAAAAGACGGCAAAATAGTGGGTTTCAAACACGATCATAATCTTTCAAACACTGTGCATCATTCAAAATTCGAAGTTCATCAGTTTTCGAGCTTTTTATGCTCGATTCACTATTCAAAACACTGCCCGTACTGCTTTGTCGTTGAAAATATTTATTGGCACACACATAACGACCTTGTCTACCATATCTTGTAATAAATGGTTGCGGCACAAGTTGTGTCACGCCGAGTGCTGGGTCAACTATTTTACTTTTTGACAACGATGATGATCCTGTAGAACCAGTATTAAAGGTATTTGGGTGACTAGTAAATCTGAAAATTTTTTTGTTGCCAAAAGTTATGCCCAAAGCTCGCGAAAAGGCATCTCGAAATTTTGATGACATAAGATTATATAAAACAGGATTGATGGCTGAATTAATGTACTGCATTACACGACAGAAGTTGAGAATGTTGTAATAGGTATGAAAGCCAATGCTTTGAATATCAGCCTCTTTTACGAAAATAATCCACAAAGTAAAAATCCTGAATGGTAATAGACACACGAAGAAACACAGAACGACGGCAGCCAGCATTGCCACGACCTGAAAAATTGCAAAAAGTTATTGCAGCAAATTGTTGAACACAATTTGATCTAACTTGCGTAATTTAACGCATAAAATTTACTTTTTGAAAACCTTTTTTTGGAAAATACTTTGAAATCAACCATAGCAAGGAACTTAAAGCCGTGATAAGGAGCGTAAAAATGCTGAATGGTAGAAGCACAGGAAGAAACAAAACAACAACGGCAGCCAGCATTGCCACGACCTGAAAAATTGCAAAAAGTTATTGCAGCAAATTGTTGAACACAATTTGATCTAACTTGCTTAATTTAACGCATAAAATTTACTTTTTTTGGAAAATACTTTGAAATCAACCATAGCAAGGAACTTAAAAACAGAAAAATAGCAAAACATAGTTCAAGGTTATTATCGAACATAATCTTTATTTTACAAAACATGTGTTGCATAAAATTTGGTAATTTCGAGTAATTTGTAACTCGTACATTGTCTATAACCTTTTCAATGATACGGACTACCCAAAAGCTTTAGAACACAAACACATGTCGAATCAATATCTTAGAATAGTAAGCTGTACGAGAAGTTTAGTTCTATTGCGCTTTCTAGGGCTATAATAAGAAAAAAGTTGAGATGGCTAGGACATTTTCTGCTGATGAGAGGTGACAGATTGCCAAAGACCGTCTATTTTGTCAATCCTCTAGGGCCAAACGAAACGCAGTTCGTCCCCTAATAGGGTGGGAGGACGTTATAAGAAAGGGTTAAAGGACAACTTGAACTTCTTGGGAGGCTGTAAAGAGGGAGGCTTTAAATATTTGGAGGAGTGTATGTAGCTTTTTTGGCACCAGGTGGCTTGGTGCTACAGTAACGTTTTAATTGTAGTAGTGAAATAACAAGATAGGGAGAAAACAAGAAACAGAAGAATAAGAGCATAAAAAAGACATAATTCGTGTGCTTGCAAATTAGCTAGGTAAGGGTGAGAATCTGGTGCCCATTGTCTTCCCAGAGGTCGGTTTTTGCCCAGACTCATCGTGCTTTTTACTATATTTTTTTTCTTTAGGCTTGATAAGAGCATCTGGTCTGTGAATATTCTGGCGGTCAGATGGCTCTGAGTTTAAAAGCCCTGTTATTCCACTGGGGTTGGCTATGATCAGATATATAGGGACTAATGTATATTATAAGTGCGATAAGGCCTACCAGGCACCGGCTTGCAATTTTTGGGGGACTTCAGCACCTATGCTGATTTTGAGCACTTCCTAATCGAATGAAGCATTATTGTCTCTGAAATATTTTTGTTAGACCATTTAACCAGTCAAACTGCTGAGTATATATGACTTACACAATATTCTACAGCCAAGAACTGGATCTTCCCTAGCGTCAGAGGAGGAAACAACGGAGCTTCTTTGCTGTCTCCATTCTTTCTAATCCAGTTGTTGAATTAGAAACTCTCATCCCATTCAAACTAGGTGTTGACAAGGTTTAGAAAAGAGCTGAATTGGATGCTGAACTGGGATACAAATCAAACTTATTTTTTCCGA
This sequence comes from Artemia sinica, assembly GCA_027921565.1. Classification (NCBI taxonomy): domain Eukaryota; kingdom Metazoa; phylum Arthropoda; class Branchiopoda; order Anostraca; family Artemiidae; genus Artemia; species Artemia sinica. The sequence continues at coordinate 75,904,276 of CM051259.1, forward strand.
ATTTGTCACATTTTCTTCTTCTCAAATACAGTAATACCTATACCCGGCCTTTTGAATGGTCGGAACCGCATTGTGTGCCCTTGTGTTCAATAAGAAACTGTGATACGATCAAGGGGGGTTTCAATTGCAATTGCTCAGCAATGGAATTTTATTCTGTGATTTTTAGATCATTGACGGCTTAATGTCTGAGGATTATACTGAAGCGGCAATACAGTCGCACATAATTTATCCAATATTGACATTGCCTACAATAGATTAACTAATGACCATTTTCTATTTAAGGATAGTTTATACTAACAGCTAGTCAAGGCTTTTAGTAGGACGTAACACTAATAATGGTATGATTCGAGTCACCATACGTATTTTCTTATAAAGAGCTTTGTTATCCCCATTACGAAACGGATACGGATACACTAATTTCACTTACCAGTTTTGTATTTATTGCTTTAAGTTTAATTACACTTGTTAACGCTGAATAACTGCAATTTCAGCGCTCAAGTCACTAAAAAATTTACAGTAAAATTTATGGAGTTCAGAAAGCTTTTTTCAGTTTACTAGGGGTGGCTTACCTCAAAATTCATGTGCGCCGAACGTGGAGAAAGTGTGCCATACGCGGTAAGAAGTGTGTCTTACACGGCACAAAAAGATGCGCCATGATGAAAGTGTGCCATGTGTGGCAGATAAAGTGCCGTACAGAGATATAACGTAAGTATTTGAGAGTGGACAATCCATCAGTATTTACTTGGAATAACCATGTGTTTAAATATACACAAGCTGTTAGTATTAATAAAGTAAGCTCAGAAAAAATTTAATTACTGAGATTAAATTAAGGCTAATTGCAAAGATGGGAAATATTACGAAGAAGATTATATTGCACATAATTACAATGTTATAGGGTATGACCCAAAGTCGAATGGACTCAAGCCAATGCTTATTCTAATTTCTGTTTAAAATTACAAAATTGGGATTTCCGAAATTTAGATTATTCACTTTCAAGATATGAAATACATTTACATCAACCCTATGTTTTAAAAATAGGAAATATAGTAAAATACACTGATTTACAATTTGTCTTTTATTGCCACTGTACTCGTTTTGAGTTTTAGTTGAACCTAGAGAAACAGAGGAACAACTTGTAAAGAATCTTATGACTCGAAAACTTTTCGCTATTTTTAAGGGCTTATAATTTCACACAGACATGCAGGACGCCAATCAGAATTGAAAAAAGTGGGGATATGTGACTCACTTCCTGACACATAATTAAAGTACGAACGAAAGTGAAAAGAAATATGAATTACAGAAGCAAAAACTAACACAACCAGAAAGGGAGGTACGTGTGCCTGCCCCCTTTTTGGGGATAACCTGGAACATTTTATGAGTAATTGCTTAAGTTTGGAGAATTTAAGGACAATTGTTTTTGGGGGTGGATGCATACGACTCCCACGTATCTTGGAGACCTCTTCTAGGGAGCTAATTATTGCGGTGGAAGGTCTTATAGAGAATGTTTTAGAGACATGGAAGTTATGATTTCCAAATGTTGAGTGCTACTGTTTGATTTGTTAAATTTTTATTTATGGGCCTATGTAACCGTGAATGTCCGCACATTAGTGAATGTCGACATTCATCGACATTCTCTATAAGACCTTACAGAGACAAACCTTATGTATACATATATATATATATATATATATATATATATATATATATATATATATATATATATATATATATATATATATATATATATATATATATATATATTATATATATATATATATATATATATATATATATATATATATATATATATATATATATATATATATATATATATATATATATATATATATATATATATATATATATATATATATATATATATATATATATATATATATATATATATATATATATATATATATATCATATATATGTCAAAATGAAAAAGACATACATATGGAGGTATTCAGTAGAAGTTTTAGGTAGAAGTTTTAAGGCGCCACATTTATAAAAAAAAGAAGACGAAAAGAAACTTGGTGGAAAATCAGCAAAATGAAAGCTAAGAACAGATGGCAGCAAACAGGTAAAGAAAGTATAACTTTCCTCTGATGGTCTAGTGGTTTTTGGGAATGAACAAATTAGTAATGTTGGAATTTTAAAACACGAAAAAGTTTTTCAAATTGCATTAATTAGTTTAACTTATTTATTTACACAGTTCAGCATGGTAACACTGTCAAAAAGATAGTACTGCCCTAAAAGCTTCATATTTTTTGAACGACTAGAAGAAAAATCTTGGAAAATCGCAGTTTTTATGAATGTTTTTATCCTGATATTCCTTATACTTTATGAAATAATGGGATTGTCTTACAAACATATTTCACAAAAATAAAGCAGTGAAACTAAAGCTTTTACCACGGAATTATAGGACAGTAATCTCTCTCTTTCTATTTGGCTGGTTCTCCCACAAATATAGAACAGTAGTTTATTTAAAACTGATTAAATGTTTTATCCAAATGTAAATATGTAAAAAATACTTTGAAGTAAAATAAATAAACTGAATTGAAGAATTCCTTAACTGAAGAAAATCACCTTGAAATCAGTAAATTTATTTGTGCCAACTATAATAGTCGAGCAAAATCTGACAATTTAGTAATCTCTAGTAACAGATACGAAAGAGAAACTTTTGCCCTTTATCATTAAAACGCTTTAATTGTGATTGTGCCCAATTCAGATTTTAATACTCCTTCCACCTCGTCAACCTAGTAGATTCATTTGTTGTAAGTTTTCACAGAAATCTAGTAATTTATCACAACCTTAAATCCGAAATGAAGTCAATAAGATCTTACTCAGGAGTTTGAATTGGGAGGGGTAAATTGTTGGTTTAACTGCGGAAATATTATTTTTATGTCTTTCTATGTCATCGAATATATTATTTTTATGTCATCGAATGGCAATAAAGAATACAGTCTTTATTGAGCTTTTCGCGGGAGGGGGAGAGGGTTCCAGGTCAGGGACTCCCCTCATTTCCCTGTTAGAGTGGTAAAAAAAATCTGGTTTGATTTTATTCGTTATCAGTTATATTATTTTCTCTACTACTCCTTAATTGTTCCTAATCATTAATGACAATCTATAAATATAAAAAAATCAAATGATCCATTCATCTATCAATTGAAGTCAGGGCCGTTCAAAGGGGGGCAGGGAGGTGACCGGGGCAAGCTTCTCCAGGCGCCGCGGCTGAAGGTTTCCCACTTTGGCTAAATTTTTCCCTTTGATCTGGCTTTTTTTTGGCTTATAGCCCTATTTGAGTCAGGAGGGGGACACTGTAATTAAATTTTCCCTGGGTGCCAATAACCCTAGGAGTGGCTCTGATTGAAGTCCTTGGGCTACTGAAAAATAGCATTTTTTTTTTTACTTAAATCGTTGACAGCAATAAAAGAAAAGTGACAAGTTAAAGACATGTCATACGGTAAGTGACATGTAAATTTTTTATTAACAAAATAAACAAAAAAGCTCTTACTTGTTTTCTGGCTCTTAGATTTGAGTTTTCTGATTGTCTTCCTTGAAGGCTGTAAGGGGTTGCCACTAGGTGGCTTGATATAACACAATATATTACAATAAGCATTACCAGTGGAATGATGTATAATAACGAAATGACTGTGATGAAATAAAATGAAGGCCAGAATGTGTTGACATACGTGAAACAAGTTGGGGCAGAATCTTTTCCGGGGTCAAACTGAGCAATCACCAACAGGGGGCTGAAAAGTAAATAAGTATTGTGAATACCACAGTTTATATAATTATCCAGTAAGCTTATCGCAGATCATTTCTGGTCTTCGTTCTCAGTGCGAACAAAAAGCTCCCCCCCACTTCTTCGTGTAGTTATGGATCAGTGTGTTTGAGTCTATCAATGAGAAATGGTTACTAAGTGCATTATTCGTAATAGCGGGTTTCCACTTGTTTCCGATTGTTTCGCGTCTGACTTGTCTACCCGTGAAAAGATCTGATGCCGCCTATGTTTCTACGTTCTCTGGAGCACTCGCACCCCGGTCCGGGTTTTTATAATGGGTGAGATAGGGAATGATCATACTGGATAATTATATAAACTGTGGTGAATACATACAAAACGGCTGCATACAGAAGTAATACATATAACAGATATTTAGGTAGATTGTGTTTACGAAAAACAATTACAACAAAAAATACATAAGGCAATAGAAGTGTGTTCCAAATCTTCGATACCAAGCTGTTCAACTTATTTTTGGCATTTGAGATTTTTATTTTAATTTCCACCTTAGTATAAAACTAGGAAAAATATGCAGAATTTTAATGTTCTAGATATAAAAGCAAAACTGGCCTTACTACAAAAAAGGTATGAGTTCGCTATTTCAGGGTTTTATCTATTTCATGGTCTTATACCTTGTTTTTCGTCTTGTTGATTAATTCAGTTTTCATATTGGCCTCTCTTCTTTTTTTAATTATTATAATTAATATTAAGGGAATAAAAATTCAGGCAGAAACTCTTCAGGTACTACTGTCATCAGGGGCGTCCCGAGGCTCATTTTATTGGGGAGGGGGCGATCTTCGTAAATTTTACTGAATTTTTACCTGATTTATGCCGGGATTTCGGCAGAAATCAAGAATCTTGCTAAATTTCGGCCGATTTTACCAAAATTTGGTAAAATCCAAAAAAATTGGGGGGGGGGGGGAGGGTCCAGCCCCTCCTCCCCCCTCAGGACGCCCCTGACTGTCATAGTTGCTTCTTGTCATCATCTACACAGGGTTTGGCATAATTGCCTGAAGAGTTTGAGCATTTCAAGTCCTCCAAGGTTCCGCCTACTGACTAAAAAGTTAAAAAGTTAAAGGTTACTTATCCTTCAGAGCAACTTTGTTTCTGATCAGGGATGGATTTAAGGGGTGGTTTAGTGGCACGTGTCCCCCCCTCCAAGAAGGTCGAAAATTGCGCTAATTAAAGGGTCGGAGGGGTGAAAATGCCTATGGCGGCTGAATTTTTATCGTTGCCCCCCAAACATTAGTTGGTATCCGCCCCTGTTTCTGAAGAATTTATGTCTCGTCCATGGTCTGAACTAAGTATATTTTCAGCTGGAAAAGTGTCAACTTTTCCAGCAAAGGGGGGGAGCTGCAGGATTCTGAAACTTTAGGGAGAAGTTTTTTTCTCTGCCTTCCTGAAAATTTCTTTTGTATATTATGAAAATTTTCAGCATTTAAGCTGCATGTTTAAACATTTAGTAGGACTAATAAATTTTATGAAGGTAAGGCCGGTGATAAAACGGTATATATACGGTATATATAACGGTATATATATATATATATATATATATATATATATATATATATATATATATATATATATATATATATATATATTATATATATATATATAATATATATATATATATATATATATATATATATATATATATATATATATATATATATATATAGATATATATATATATATATTATATATATATATATATATATATATATATATATATATATATATATATATATATATATATATATATATATATATATATATATATATATATATATATATATACGGTAGATAAAACGGTGAACCAGGATGTTTGAAGGGTCAAATGATAAGGGAGTAGGGTAATAGGACAAGGTAATCACCGCTATAGATAAAAAGAAATAAAAATATTGGAGGTGTTGTGAATTTACTGAGATAAAATCTAAGAAAACAAACAATATGCTTTTTGAACTGTTACCACGCCTCTTAATTGTTACCACGCCTCTTAATTTCCAGAAATTTACACAAAGTTTAAAAGCTTATTCTATTTTCCTAAATATGCTGGACTTTGTCATGAACCAATAAAAGTTTAGTAAAAAATAAACGTTTACTTAATTTCTACTTCAGAGACACCTAAGACAGATTAAGTCTTCAGGGATACCGAAATTGTCTGAGTTTTAGTTAAAAAAAATTCCTCTCTAGCTCCATTTGACTGTTTTTGTCATCTGACCATTTCTTATCTTTAAGCGAAGTCGTCTCTGGAATTTGGGTTTTTAACCCACATTTGGGCTAATAACCCACACTGCTTAGCCTCAGTGATTCAAAATGCGCTATGTGGTATTTTCGTCAAAATGACACAATGTTATTTGATCCTACTTCCAAGGGCTAAAGGTAAAAGAAAAGTTAAAGTGGCTAAGCTACGCTTTGCGGCTGAAGGATGGCAGATTGCCAAAGATTGTGCTTCTTGGCCTTCTATTTGGGGCCCAACGAAAAGCAGGTGGTCCCAGATTAGGGCGGGAAGTTAGTCAAACGGATATTCGAAAGAAATTTCCTTGTTTCAAAGGAAATTGAAACTTCACGGGAGGTAGTAAAACATAAAGCTTTGCATAGACTGGGGCAGAGGAGAGGTGTGTGCATCTGTGTCGACTTCAAGCTGGTTGTTCGTGCAGTGATTTGTTTGTAATAGCAGTAGCAGCAGAAATATATAACCCACCTCTTTAAGCTCAGCGCACTCTACCAGTTGTTAAATAGGTTAAATATAGATTGCCCAAATTTATTATATCTCTTTTTATCATTGGCAGAAAGAGTTGCGAAATGGCGGGGACGATAACAAACATTTTTCTGATTCCAAACATTAGCAGCATATAAAGGTGTTGAATCCTTCAGTGAAACATATAAAACTAAAAAAGCATCTAGGGTATTCAGTATTTCATAAATGTAGCTTTTTGCATCTAACTACTTTCTTTCAATTTAGCTATTTTATATATTGGTCAATCAAACTATTTTTCTGCAACATTATTTCTTTTGACCTATTTTGTATTATCAAAAATTGAAAATTTTGACTAATTGTATATTTTATTAGTTAATGTAAGTAAAGCCTTCTAAGTAGGATCAGGGCAGAATAATGTCTCTTGTTATGCTACACATACGTATACTTCACCAGTATTGTTTAAGTGATAAGTCATGTAATTTTGCAAATCATATTCACCATTATCCAATTTAAAATTCTATTCCAAAAGAGAATTCAAATTAGTTTAACTCTTTAACAGTAGTTTATGAAGGCGTTTTATAAAATTACCTATTAACAAACCATTTAGATTCTTAGGACACGGAAATGGAATATTGAGTTGGGCTGTGGCTAAAGAATTTGTGTATCTATTGAAGAAATGACACAATCTCCAAATCTGTCATTTCTGCTATTTTTGGGGAGTAGGAGGCAGAGGATTAGAGGCAAAACTTGTATGACGGGGCCAAGACTGTCAAAAACTCTTATTGTTACAATATTATCAAGTGCTTCCTCTTTCTCTGCTCTGATTTATGCTATTTCTTTTCTTTGGAACAGATTTACTTTAGAATATTTCCACATTAGTACCGAGACGTCTTTTCTAAGGTTTTAAAGAGAGAGAGAGAAAAAAAAAAATATATGGAGTGGCAGTTGTTCGATTCAGTCAAAAATGGTACAAACTAAAAATATTTTATTTTTTGTCTCACTGCGTTTTCAGTTGGATTTTAAGCGACGTCGCCAAATAAACCCAAATCTTCTATAATTACTAGATACTTACTTGCTTACTGAAGTACAGAGAAAAAGTATCAAAAATATGAAAAAATGAACATGTCAATTTCGATTCGAAGAATACGGCTATAAAAATGTAAGCTTTCACAACCTCTTCTAGGTACGTTTTCTTATGCATCTGCAGAGTAGTATTATTGTAGATATGACACAGAAGTGGAATGTTAAGTTAGGCTGTGGCTAAAGTATTCAATTTTTTTTTGGAAATGGGGGGCATAGTCTGAAGATTTTTCTAATAGGACAATAGTGTAGTAGAAAAGTTCTATTTTTAAACAGCTCAGAAAAAAAAATCCCTTTTTAACACATATAGGTTAACAAGATATTTTTTTTAATCATGGAAGAAAAAGACATTTTCCCAATGCCCTTCCCACAAATGGAAGTCCTCCATTTCTCCTTCGGAGTGAAAAAAAGAGCAACCTAAAAAGATAGAAATTACAGGGGCGCACTAAGTCGCTCGTGAAATTAAGCGTCACTTTTTTTTATTTTAAAGTTTACCTAATGCTACGTTTTTTTAGTGCCTTGGAAGGTTTTCCCAATTATTCTGCTAGACCGGGGAAAAACAGTATCCAGCGGTTTTTGATTTTTTCTTCCTGGAGGGGGGGGGGGTTAACAAAAAGAAAACTTTAAAAACAAATCAAAAATTTTGTATATGCATTTTTTTACGTTTTTACCACTAAGACTTTATTTTTCCACTTCTTCTTTGGTGGGGACTAGGGTTCAAACCCTTAAATCCCCCTGGATGCGGCCTTGTCAACAGTTATAACCAGCTGGACACCGAACGACCATTGAGTAGACCTTCACTACCGTTTAGACAGTAGAGAAAACCAGAGATTCAGTGGTAAGCAATCGTTGCCTTTGTCAACTTCCGGGCTGCTTTTGATTCGACTGACCGAGCAAGTTGTCAAAGCAGTCCAATGCAAGAAAGATAGCTGCTGGGCATATGTAATGGTCGAGAGATCCATTTTCTGTGCTTCACCAGGGGTTTGGGGGAGACAAAACTTGAGAGAGGACTAAGCAAAAATACTATCAAACCAAAAATGTTTTATCTGAACCAATTTCGCACGAGTCTGTTAAATGCCATTTTTGACCTTCACAATTCACATACTCATTGTTGATGAAATGTATCCAACTTGAAAGGAGTGGAATGTAAATGGTAATACCTCTAATAGAATTATTTTTATTCACAGAAAACACATATTAATGCATCAAATTGCTTTTTTACTCGTAGACTTGAGAAGATATGTGATCCCCGTCCTGCACTGGTATCCGGGATCATTGCTTTTCCTGAGGCGAAAAAAATTTCAATGATTTAAAGAACATGAAAATTGGAACTTGGAATGTTACGACATTAAAAAATGACTATCGTATCGACATTTTGACTGACGAATTCAGACGATTCGAACTGGATCTATTAGGAGTTTCAGAAACTCATATCCCAGGGGTAGGAAGCATGAAATTAGGTGATATAGAATTTGTTTACTCAGGCAGGAAGGATGGGTTACATAGACAGGGAGTAGGGCTCATGATGAATAAGGAAGCGGCTAAGTCTTGTTTAGGCTGGGAAGGTATTAATAATAGAATACTAATTGCTCATTTTATGACTAGAAAGTTCAAGGTATCAGTTATAGTGGTATACGCCCCTGTAGAACCGACTGATGGAGATACTAGTGACTCAGATGAATTCTACTTACAGTTACAGGAGCAAATAGACAAGGTCCCAGGTAGAAATATGATGTTATTGCTGGGAGATTTTAACGCCCAGGTTGGTAGAAATAAGGATAGATGGTATCCCAGCTTAGGTAAATTTGGTGTAGGAAAAGAAAACAGTAATGGATACAGACTTTTGCAATTTTGTAGGTATAACAATCTAGTTATAACGAATACGGTGTTTGGTCATAAAATGGCTCATAAGCTAACATGGTATTCACGTGATGGTAAGACAGCAAACCTTATTGATTATGTTATAGTAAATCGAAGACTGGCAGGATCAATACAAGATACTAGGGTATATAGGAGTGCTGTTATTGATGTTAAAAGTAAAGATCACCATCTAGTAGTGTCAAGGGTTAATTTAAAGCTGAAATATCGGAAGGGTAATTACCTCCCGGGAAGTTATGATGTTAGTAGACTCCAGGATGAGAATTTGAGAGAAACTTTCCAGGAACAGTTGAATACTAAACTTGAGAGTTTAAAATTTGATAATGTGGAAGATGGTTGGAATAATTTTAGAAAAATAATTTGTGAAGTTGCTGAAGGTGTATTAGGGAAGAAAGCTAGAACTGTAGCTAAGAATATTAGTGAAAAAGCTTTAAGTTTAATAGAAAGGAGAAAGGACTTGTACAAGAATTATCTGAGTGATAGATCACATGAAAACAAAAGAAATGTAAAGAAAGTGGAGAAAGCATTGAAATATGAACTAAGGAGGTGTGAAGTGGAGGCCATGGATAAAATTGCCGAGGATTTAGAAGATGCAGCTAGACGGCATAATAGTAAAATATTGTACTGGCACGTTAACAAATTGAGAGGTAGTAGTCAATCCGGACTTGTCTCAGTTAAAGATAGGAATGGGGTGGCAATTAGCGATAAGACAAAAGCTAAAGCGAGATGGGCCGAACATTTTGAGAATTTGCTTAACCGTGATAGAGTTGCAGGAAAAAATATAGAGGAAAATGAAAAAGTTTGTGATACCTTGGATGTGAAGGAAGATTTGTTTTGTGAGGAGGAATTAGAAACAGTACTAAAAGGATTAAAGAATAATAAGGCTCCAGGTGCTGATAGGGTAGTAAATGAGTTTCTTAAATATGGTGGCTCTGAGGTTAGAAATAAGTTATTGGAGATTATGAATATGATTTTTGAAAAAGGGGAAGTACCTAATGATTTTAGGAAAACCTTAATTAAGCCACTTTATAAGAAAGGTGATAAAAGTGAGTGTGGTAATTATCGAGGCATTAGTCTGGTCTCTGTAGGTAGCAAATTGCTTAGTAATATGATACTTTTTAGACTGAGAGATGCCGTAGACAAAGTTTTAAGAGAAGAGCAGTGCGGTTTTAGAAAAGGTAGAGGATGTGTTGACCAAATTTTCACTCTTAGGTTAATAATTGAGAAGTGCCTAAGTTTTCAAACACCTTTGGTCCTCAGTTTTATAGATTATGAGCAAGCGTTCGATTCTGTTGATAGAGGAGCTTTAGTAAAGGTTTTATCCTTGTATGGTATACCAGACAAATACATTAAAGTGATTAGTGCTATGTACGAGAATAACACTGCTGCGGTTAAGGTAGGAAATGAGGTTAGCAGCTGGTTTTGTATTAAATCAGGAGTTAAGCAGGGTTGTGTTCTATCCCCCTTTATATGGATTATTTGATGGACTTTGTTTTAAGGAGCACAGGAAAGGCAATGGGAGACCACGGAATCAAATGGGGAGGAAAAAGTCTCCTGGACTTGGATTATGCTGATGATTTAAGCATCCTAGATGAAAGTGTGAGCAAAATGAATGAAGTTTTAGAGGTTTTGCGAGTTCAGGGTGCTAGTATTGGTTTGAAAATTAATGTTAGGAAGACCAAGTCACTAAGGCTAGGAATAAGTGAAGATGAAAAGGTGACGTTGGGTAATGAAAAGATTGATCAGGTGGGCAGTTTCACTTACCTTGGTAGTATTATTAGTAAAGATGGTGGGAGCAGTGAAGATGTTAAAAATAGAATAGCCAAGGCTCAGGGTGTTTTTTCACAGTTAAAAAAAGTCTGGAAGAATAGGAAGATAAGTCTGCAAACCAAGATTAGAATCTTAGAAGCTACAGTGATGACAGTGGTCAAATATGGCTCTGAAGCATGGACGCTCCGAAAAGCGGATGAAGATTTGCTAGATGTTTTCCAGAGAAATTGCTTAAGGATTGTTCTGGGTACCCGGCTGACTGACCGTATTTCAAACAATAGGCTATACGAAAAATGTGGTTCAATACCGCTTTCTAGGTCTATAATGAAAGAAAGGTTGAGGTGGTTAGGGCATGTTGTTCGGATGAAGGATGACAGATTGCCGAAGATTGTTCTTTTCGGCCAACCATCTAGGGCTAAACGGAAAGCAGGTCGTCCCCGTCTGGGTTGGGAGGACGTCATAAAGAAAGATTTAAAGGAAATGGGAACTTCGTGGGCGGGTGTAAAAAGGGAGGCTTTGAATAGATTGGGGTGGAGGAGGAGCGTGCGTAGCTGTGTTGGCCTCAGGCGGCTTGGTGCTGCGATGAGTTGTTAGTAGTAGTAGTATCTTTACTATTATCAATTCTCGCTGTTCACTTCCTTGTGGCTTTGTCGTTAAAGAAAAACTGGTGCTAGTCAGGCTTACCTATAATAGAAAAACAGAAAGCGTCAGTTGGGGAAGGGGGCATGGCAGGCCATGTATGTCTTAGACTGTTTTGCCGTCCCCCTAGATTCCAAAAAAATATCTATTGCGGGGAGATATTTTAATTAAAAAATATTTTTTCTGTAGTTTCTTTGAAAAATTGGGAGAAACAACAAATTCTCCAATCTAGATTTTAAAAAGTGTATTGTAACAACTCCACCCTCCCCTCTTCAGTTTAATGAGACTACTGAGAAAACCCCAATAAATTATTAAACAGACTCAAGTTAAAAAAAGCTCTGTTATGTGAAAAAAGGGGATCACCGAGCTGCCTTTATTAAGAAATAAAATGTAACATTTTTATTTACTGGAGCTAGGGCTCATGGTCTCCTAAAAAAAAACTTCTATGATATCATTCTGAAGCGAGTGGACACATTTCCGCTAAATATTGTTCTTAGAGCATCAAGCAAACAATTGTGGGAAATGCATGGAATAAGTTATCGCGACCAGGTATTCAAGGCCATTCTTTTCTTCATGTGAAATAGTTTTAAGGATTGCAACTCATGATGATTACTCACAAATATGCTTGATGAGCTAAATTTTAGCAACTCAGGTATTTCAAGTCACGAAACGGATTTTAAAGGGTCATTAAAAAATACTTTTTAGTACCAGTGCTCGTTTTTTGTTACTCCTTATACCTATTCATATTGTACAGTATAGTTCTTAACACGGACGTCATGATTACACACACGGACTTCATAATTCACACGGGACATAATTTTTATAGAAAGTCTGAAGGGATTGCGCTACATCCGCAGTATCTAGCTCTAAAGGAACACGACTCTTGGTCTCTGCTCTCTGGATCCCCCTCCAACTTCTGAGCCAGTCGCCTATTGCCCAGAAGTGGTACATCCTGCCTCTCGTCCCTATATTCTTCTTCACTTGTCCAGCCTCCAAACCGAAGAGAATGGAAACTTGTAAGTGCTGGATCTTCGGCTATTTAACTTATGTAAATAGTATATAAAAATACTAGTACCATTGAGGCCGTATCATGGGTTTTGTTCTGGGAAAGGTTTATTTTGTTTGTGGGGGTGGGTGTGCTTACGAAAAAAAACTTTACAAACGCAGCAAAAACTTTTTATAGTATATTCTTTTTTACGTGGAAGAATTTTGAGAGGGGTAACCTTCGCTGGTTACGGCCCTAAACGCCAAACATGCAGTAGCGTCCGGTGACTTTGTAAAAAAGTGAGAAATTTTATAGAAAACTCGATAATTCATACACTTGATCTGGAATTTTATAAGATTAAAGCTGATATTTCACTCTAAGTAGTAATTGATCAGTTCCTTTTTTTTCAAGTTTCGTTTATCCAGTTTGCCCAAGTAGGCCCAATAGATTAGCTTGAAAAAATCTAGGCAAGGCGACGTTGCTTAGTAAACTTTAAGCTGGTAGATCTACTGGTACCAACATTCTGCTTTCTTTACCCTCCTTTACATTTTTAGTCTTAAGTGCCTGATACACAAGTTTGCAAGAATTTAGCTTTAACTAAAAAAGGAACAAAATTGCAAAATATTAGCAGGAGTGTGTAATTTTTTTTTTCGATACATGGACCCACACTCTTTGCTCAAAACTTCACTCTCTAGGGCAGTGGTTCTCAAACTTATTTAGACAATGTACCTCTTTTTAACCAAAAAAACATTTTGGGACCTCTTCTCAGTTACCGATACTAACTAAACTATAGCTAAAATATAAATAAAATTGCCAGTCCTAGAGTTAAAGGGTTGTTTTATTTTTTTGTTGGCTGGCCGTTCACCCCCTAAATTTTTTGGTGTACCCCCAAAGGGTACGCGTACCACAGTTTGAGAACCACTGCTCTAAAGTATGCAAAGCAAATGTCTAGTGGGCCACTTCTTGCGGAACCCCAAAGTTTTATGGATAGCTGATTTCCATTGATATAGGGTTACAGTTGAGTGACATAAGACGGGGCTAAAAAATATACGACAATCCAATTTGAAATAGATCGAAAAATGAATAATGATATTATCCGAATTTTCCCAATATTTTCGGACTTTTTATTTGACACCTGTCGACTTTTATTTTTTCCTTTTCTCCCGGATAAATACCCCCCTCTGATCAATGGCCCCGAAACCGCAAATTCAGCATAGTCATTTTGGGGTGTGGAGAGAAACTGTCTTTGATACCTGAGAATCAATTCCATTTTGTGGATCCACCCCAGCATTCCCCCCCACCGGAAATTTCAAACTCAATTCCGTCTCAAATACCAGACGGATAAGTAACATTTCTTTTCCGAAGTTTTATTCTCAAAGGCCCTAAGAAAATTGGAAAATCTGATAGGATTTGGTACAGTATATCTTCAAACTATGATCTTTAAGATGATTGATTCAAAGGCAATCACGATTATGCAAATGCCGTTTCCATCAGAATTTCCATTTTGTTCGAACCATTAACCCTTTATGGAAATTTTGAAATCATCACAGAAAATCTTGAGGAAGAAGAGGACATAATTTGTTGACACACCAAACTTCAATAAATACCCACTTTGAAGAGTTATGAAAGAAATTTTGCAGTGGTGCATAAGTAACTCTTCGAGAATTTCCAAGGGTTTTTCTAGTGAAAAAATGTCGTATCTAATTCAAGATGTTGCGTCTTGACTTTTTAAACTGTATAGAATATATAAAACAAGCAAAGGAGCATCTCAGATTATAGGCATAAAAAAACGTAGCTATTGTAAAAAACAATATATTGAAAAACAATATATTGTTTTGACAGAAAACAATATATTCTCCCCTTTCTCCCGAACACAAAGAAGTCCACATGCCCCTCCTTACTGTCCTTTCCCAGAAAGTATCAAATTGATAACACAGCGGTCGTAAAAACGCAGTGATCAACAATATATTCTCCATTTTACCTCAAACACAAAAAAGTCCACATGCCCTTCCTTACTGTGCTTTCACAGAAATTATCAAATTGATCACACAGCAGTCGTAAAAACACAGTGATCAACAATATATTCTCCCCTTTACCCCAAACACAAAAAAGTCCACAAGCCCCTCCTTACTGTACTTTCCCAGAAATTATCAAATTGATCACACAGCGGTCATAAAAAAAAACACAGTGATCAACAATATATTCTCCCCTTTACCCCAAACACAAAGAAGTCCACATGCCCTTCCTTACTGTGCTTTCACAGAAATTATCAAATTGATCACACAGCGGTCATAAAAAACACAGTGGTCAATAATATATTCTCCCCTTTACCCCAAAACACAAAGAAGTCCACATGCCCTTCCTTACTGTACTTTCACAGAAATTATCAAATTGACCAAACAGCAGTCGTAAAAACACAGTGATCAACAATATATTCTCCCCTTTACCCCAAACACAAAAAAGTCCACATGCCCCTCCTTACTGTACTTTCGCAGAAATTATCAAATTGATCACACAGCGGTCATAAAAAAAACACAGTGATCAACAATATATTCTCCCTTTACCCCAAACACAAAGAAGTCCACATGCCCTTCCTTACTGTGCTTTCACAGAAATTATCAAATTGATCACACAGCGGTCATAAAAACACAGTGATCAACAATATATTCTCCCCTTTACCCCAAACACAAAGAAGTCCTCATGCCCTTCCTTGCTGTACTTTCACAGAAATTATCAAATTGACCACACAGCAGTCGTAAAAACACAGTGATCAACAATATATTCTCCCCTTTCCCCAAACACAAAAAAGTCCACAAGCCCCTCCTTACTGTACTTTCCCAGAAATTATCAAACTGATCACACAGCGGTCAGAAAAACACAGTGACCAACAATATATTCTCCCCTTTACCCCAAACACAAAGAAGTCCACATGCCCATCCTTACTGTCCTTTCCCAGAAAGTATCAAATTGATCACACAACGGTCGTAAAAACACAGTGATAAACAATATATTCTCCCCTTTACCTCAAACACAAAAAAGTCCACATGCCCTTCCTTACTGTACTTTCCCAGAAATTATCAAATTGATCACACAGCGGTCAGAAAAACACAGTGATCAACAATATATTCTCCCCTTTACCCCAAACACAAAGAAGCCCACATGCTCCTCCTTACTGTCCTTTCCCAGAATGTATCAAATTGATCACACAGCGGTCGTAAAAACACAGTGATCAACAATATATTCTCCCCGTTACCTCAAACACAAAAAAGTCCATATGCCCTTCCTTACTGTACTTTCACAGAAATTATCAAATTGACCACACAGTAGTCGTAAAAACACAGTGATCAACAATATATTCTCCCCTTTACCCCAAACACAAAAAAGTCCACATGCCCCTCCTTACTGTACTTTCCCAGACAGTATCAAATTGATCACACAGCGGTCATAAAAACACAGTGATCAACAATATATTCTCCCCTTTACCCAAAACACAAAAAAATCCACAAGCCCTCCTTACTGTCCTTTCCCAGAAATTATCGAATAGATCACACAGCGGTCAGAAAAACCCAGTGATCAATAATATATTCTCCCCTTTACCTCAAACACAAAAAAGTCCACATGCCCTTCCTTACTGTACTTTCCCAGAAATTTTCAAATTGATCACACAGCGGTCATAAAAACACAATGATCAACAATATATTCTCCCCTTTACCCAAACACAAAGAAGTCCACATGCCCTTCCTTACTGTACTTTCACAGAAAGTATCAAATTGACCACACAGCAGTCGTAAAAAACACAGTGATCAACAATATATTCTCCCCTTTACCCCAAACACAAAAAGTCCACAAGGCCCTCCTTACTGTACTTTCCCAGAAATTATCAAATTGATCACACAGCGGTCAGAAAAACACAGTGACCAACAATATATTCTCCCCTTTACCCCAAACACAAAGAAGTCCACATGCCCCTCCTTACTGTCCTTTCCCAGAAAGTATCAAATTGATCACACAGCGGTCGTAAAAACACAGTGATCAACAATATATTCTCCCCTTTACCTCAAACACAAAAAAGTCCACAAGCCCCTCCTTACTGTACTTTCCCAGAAATTATCAAATTGATCACACAGCGGTCAGAAAAACACAGTGATCAACAATATATTCTCCCCTTTACCCCAAACACACTGAAGTCCACATGCCCCTCCTTACTGTCCTTTCCCAGAAAGTATCAATTGATCACACAGCGGTCATAAAAAAACACAGTGATCAACAATATATTCTCCCCTTTACCCCAAACACAAAGAAGTCCACATGCCCTTCCTTACTGTGCTTTCACAGAAATTATCAAATTGATCACACAGCGGTCATAAAAACACAGTGATCAACAATATATTCTCCCCTTTACCCCAAACACAAAGAAGTCCACATGCCCTTCCTTACTGTACTTTCACAGAAATTATCAAATTGACCACACAGCAGTCGTAAAAACACAGTGATCAACAATATATTCTCCCCTTTACCCAAACACAAAAAAGTCCACAAGCCCCTCCTTACTGTACTTTCCCAGAAATTATCAAATTGATCACACAGCGGTCAGAAAAACACAGTGACCAACAATATATTCTCCCCTTTACCCCAAACACAAAGAAGTCCACATGCCCCTCCTTACTGTCCTTTCCCAGAAAGTATCAAATTGATCACACAGCGGTCGTAAAAACACAGTGATCAACAATATATTCTCCCCTTTACCTCAAACACAAAAAAGTCCACATGCCCTTCCTTACTGTACTTTCCCAGAAATTATCAAATTGATCACACAGCGGTCAGAAAAACACAGTGATCAACAATATATTCTCCCCTTTACCCCAACACCAAAGAAGTCCACATGCCCTTCCTTACTGTACTTTCACAGAAATTATCAAATTGACCAAACAGCAGTCGTAAAAAACACAGTGATCAACAATATATTCTCCCCTTTACCCCAAACACAAAAAAGTCCACATGCCCCTCCTTACTGTACTTTCGCAGAAATTATCAAATTGATCACACAGCGGTCATAAAAAAACACAGTGATCAACAATATATTCTCCCTTTACCCCAAACACAAAGAAGTCCACATGCCCTTCCTTACTGTGCTTTCACAGAAATTATCAAATTGATCACACAGCGGTCATAAAAACACAGTGATCAACAATATATTCTCCCCTTTACCCCAAACACAAAGAAGTCCTCATGCCCTTCCTTACTGTACTTTCACAGAAATTATCAAATTGACCACACAGCAGTCGTAAAAACACAGTGATCAACAATATATTCTCCCCTTTCCCCAAACACAAAAAAGTCCACAAGCCCCTCCTTACTGTACTTTCCCAGAAATTATCAAACTGATCACACAGCGGTCAGAAAAACACAGTGACCAACAATATATTCTCCCCTTTACCCCAAACACAAAGAAGTCCACATGCCCATCCTTACTGTCCTTTCCCAGAAAGTATCAAATTGATCACACAACGGTCGTAAAAACACAGTGATAAACAATATATTCTCCCCTTTACCTCAAACACAAAAAAGTCCACATGCCCTTCCTTACTGTACTTTCCCAGAAATTATCAAATTGATCACACAGCGGTCAGAAAACACAGTGATCAACAATATATTCTCCCCTTTACCCCAAACACAAAGAAGCCCACATGCTCCTCCTTACTGTCCTTTCCCAGAATGTATCAAATTGATCACACAGCGGTCGTAAAAACACAGTGATCAACAATATATTCTCCCCGTTACCTCAAACACAAAAAAGTCCATATGCCCTTCCTTACTGAACTTTCACAGAAATTATCAAATTGACCACACAGTAGTCGTAAAAACACAGTGATCAACAATATATTCTCCCCTTTACCCCAAACACAAAAAGTCCACATGCCCCTCCTTACTGTACTTTCCCAGACAGTATCAAATTGATCACACAGCGGTCATAAAAACACAGTCATCAACAATATATTCTCCCCTTTACCCAAAACACAAAAAAATCCACAAGCCCCTCCTTACTGTCCTTTCCCAGAAATTATCGAATAGATCACACAGCGGTCAGAAAAACCCAGTGATCAATAATATATTCTCCCCTTTACCTCAAACACAAAAAAGTCCACATGCCCTTCCTTACTGTACTTTCCCAGAAATTTCAAATTGATCACACAGCGGTCATAAAAACACAATGATCAACAATATATTCTCCCCTTTACCCCAAACACAAAGAAGTCCACATGCCCTTCCTTACTGTACTTCACAGAAATTATCAAATTGACCACACAGCAGTCGTAAAAACACAGTGATCAACAATATATTCTCCCCTTACCCCAAACACAAAAGTCCACAAGGCCCTCCTTACTGTACTTTCCCAGAAATTATCAAATTGATCACACAGCGGTCAGAAAAACACAGTGACCAACAATATATTCTCCCCTTTACCCCAAACACAAAGAAGTCCACATGCCCTCCTTACTGTCCTTTCCCAGAAAGTATCAAATTGATCACACAGCGGTCGTAAAAACACAGTGATCAACAATATATTCTCCCCTTTACCTCAAACACAAAAAAGTCCACATGCCCTTCCTTATTGTACTTTCCCAGAAATTATCAAATTGATCACACAGCGGTCAGAAAAACACAGTGATCAACAATATATTCTCCCCTTTACCCCAAACACACTGAAGTCCACATGCCCCTCCTTACTGTCCTTTCCCAGAAAGTATCAATTGATCACACAGCGGTCATAAAAAAACACAGTGATCAACAATATATTCTCCCCTTTACCCAAACACAAAGAAGTCCACATGCCCTTCCTTACTGTGCTTTCACAGAAATTATCAAATTGATCACACAGCGGTCATAAAAACACAGTGATCAACAATATATTCTCCCCTTTACCCCAAACACAAAGAAGTCCACATGCCCTTCCTTACTGTACTTTCACAGAAATTATCAAATTGACCACACAGCAGTCGTAAAAACACAGTGATCAACAATATATTCTCCCCTTTACCCCAAACACAAAAAAGTCCACATGCCCCTCCTTACTGTACTTTCCCAGAAATTATCAAATTGATCACACAGCGGTCAGAAAAACACAGTGACCAACAATATATTCTCCCTTTACCCCAAACACAAAGAAGTCCACATGCCCTCCTTACTGTCCTTTCCCAGAAAGTATCAAATTGATCACACAGCGGTCGTAAAAACACAGTGATCAACAATATATTCTCCCCTTTACCTCAAACACAAAAAAGTCCACATGCCCTTCCTTATTGTACTTTCCCAGAAATTATCAAATTGATCACACAGCGGTCAGAAAAACACAGTGATCAACAATATATTCTTCCCTTTACCCCAAACCCAAAGAAGTCCACATGCCCCTCCTTACTGTCCT
Organism: Artemia sinica; assembly: GCA_027921565.1. Taxonomy (NCBI): domain Eukaryota; kingdom Metazoa; phylum Arthropoda; class Branchiopoda; order Anostraca; family Artemiidae; genus Artemia; species Artemia sinica. The sequence goes on from CM051259.1 coordinate 75,924,536, forward strand.
TTCCCAGAAAGTATCAAATTGATCACACAGCGGTCGTAAAAACACAGTGATCAACAATATATTCTCCCCTTTACCTCAAACACAAAAAAGTCCACATGCCCTTCCTTACTGTACTTTCACAGAAATTATCAAATTGACCACACAGCAGTCGTAAAAACACAGTGATCAACAATATATTCTCCCCTTTACCCCAAACACAAAAAGTCCACATGCCCCTCCTTACTGTACTTTCTCCCCTTTACCCCAAACACAACAAAGTCCACATGCCCCTCCTTACTGTACTTTCCCAGACAGTATCAAATTGATCACACAGCGGTCATAAAAACACAGTGATCAACAATATATTCTCCCCTTTACCCAAACACAAAAAAATCCACAAGCCCCTCCTTACTGTCCTTTCCCAGAAATTATCGAATAAATCACACAGCGGTCAGAAAAACCCAGTGATCAACAATATATTCTCCCCTTTACCTCAAACACAAAAAAGTCCACATGCCCTTCCTTATTGTACTTTCCCAGAAATTATCAAATTGATCACACAGCGGTCATAAAAACACAATGATCAACAATATATTCTCCCCTTTACCCCAAACACAAAGAAGTCCACATGCCCTTCCTTACTGTACTTTCACAGAATTATCAAATTGACCACACAACAGTCGTAAAAACACAGTGATCAACAATATATTCTCCCCTTTTTCCCAAACGCAAAAAAGTCCACAAGCCCCTCCTTACTGTCCTTTCCCAGAAATTATCGAATAGATCACACAGCGGTCAGAAAAACACAGTGACCAACAATATATTCTCCCCTTTACCCCAAACACAAAGAAGTCCACATGCCCCTCCTTACTGTCCTTTCCCAGAAAGTATCAAATTGATCACACAGCGGTCGTAAAAACACAGTGATCAACAATATATTCTCCCCTTTACCTCAAACACAAAAAAGTCCACATGCCCTTCCTTATTGTACTTTCCCAGAAATTATCAAATTGATCACACAGCGGTCAGAAAAACACAGTGATCAACAATATATTCTCCCCTTTACCCCAAACACAAAGAAGTCCACATGCCCCTCCTTACTGTCCTTTCCAGAAAGTATCAAATTGATCACACAGCGGTCGTAAAAACACAGTGATCAACAATATATTCTCCCCTTTACCCCAAACACAAAAAAGTCCACATGCCCCTCCTTACTGTACTTTCGCAGAAATTATCAAATTGATCACACAGCGGTCAGAAAAAACGCAGTGACCAACAATATATTCTCGCCTTTACCCCAGACACAAAAAAGTCCACATGCCCCTCCTTACTGTCATTTCCCAGAAATTATAGAATAGATCACACAGCGGTTAGAAAAAAACAGTGATCAACAATATATTCTCCCCTTTACCTCAAACACAAAAAAGTCCACATGCCCTTCCTTACTGTACTTTCACAGAAATTATCAAATTGATCACACAGCGGTCATAAAAAAACACAGTGATCAACAATATATTCTCCCCTTTACCCCAAACACAAAGAAGTCCACATGCCCTCCTTACTGTGCTTTCACGAAATTATCAAATTGATCACACAGCGGTCGTAAAAACACAGTGATCAACAATATATTCTCCCCTTAACCCCAAACACAAAGAAGTCCACATGCCCTTCCTTACTGTGCTTTCACAGAAATTATCAAATTGATTACACAGCGGTCATAAAAACACAGTGATCAATAATATATTCTCCCCTTTACCCCAAACACAAAGAAGTCCACATGCCCTTCCTTACTGTACTTTCACAGAAATTATCAAATTGACCACACAGCAGTCGTAAAAACACAGTGATCAACAATATATTCTCCCCTTTCCCCAAACACAAAAAAGTCCACAAGCCCCTCCTTACTGTACTTTCCCAGAAATTATCAAATTGATCACACAGCGGTCATAAAAAAAACACAGTGATCAACAATATATTCTCCCCTTTACCCCAAACACAAAGAAGTCCACATGCCCTTCCTTACTGTGCTTTCACAGAAATTATCAAATTGATCACACAGCGGTCATAAAAACACAGTGATCAACAATATATTCTCCCCTTTACCCCAAACACAAAGAAGTCCACATGCCCTTCCTTACTGTGCTTTCACGGAAATTATCAAATTGATCACACAGCGGTCATAAAAACACAGTGATCAAGAATATATTCTCCCCTTTACCCCAACACAAAGAAGTCCACATGCCCTTCCTTACTGTGCTTTCACAGAAATTATCAAATTGATCACACAGCGGTCATAAAAACACAGTGATCAACAATATATTCTCCCCTTTACCCCAAACACAAAGAAGTCCACATGCCCTTCCTTACTGTACTTTCACAGAAATTATCAAATTGACCACACAGCAGTCGTAAAAACACAGTGATCAACAATATATTCTCCCCTTTCCCCAAACACAAAAAAGTCCACAAGCCCTTCCTTACTGTACTTTCCCAGAAATTATCAAATTGATCACACAGCGGTCAGAAAAACACAGTGACCAACAATATATTCTCCCCTTTACCCCAAACACAAAGAAGTCCACATGCCCCTCCTTACTGTCGTTTCCCAGAAAGTATCAAATTGATCACACAACGGTCGTAAAAACACAGTGATCAACAATATATTCTCCCCTTTACCTCAAACACAAAAAAGTCCACATGCCCTTCCTTACTGTACTTTCCCAGAAATTATCAAATTGATCACACAGCGGTCAGAAAAACACAGTGATCAACAATATATTCTCCCCTTTACCCCAAACACAAAGAAGTCCACATGCTCCTCCTTACTGTCCTTTCCCAGAAAGTATCAAATTGATCACACAGCGGTCGTAAAAACAACGTGATCAACAATATATTCTCCCCTTTACCTCAAACACAAAAAAGTCCATATGCCCTTCCTTACTGTACTTTCACAGAAATTATCAAATTGACCACACAGTAGTCGTAAAAACACAGTGATCAACAATATATTCTCCCCTTTACCCCAAACACAAAAAAGTCCACATGCCCCTCCTTACTGTACTTTCTCCCCTTTACCCCAAACACAAAAAAGTCCAACTGCCCCTCCTTACTGTACTTTCCCAGACAGTATCAAATTGATCACACAGCGGTCATAAAAACACAGTGATCAACAATATATTCTCCCCTTTACCCAAAACACAAAAAAAATCCACAAACCCCTCCTTACTGTCCTTTCCCAGAAATTATCGAATAGATCACACAGCGGTCAGAAAAACCCAGTGATCAACAATATGTTCTCCCCTTTACCTCAAACACAAAAAAGTCCACATGCCCTTCCTTACTGTACTTTCCCAGAAATTATCAAATTGATCACACAGCGGTCATAAAAACACAATGATCAACAATATATTCTCCCCTTTACCCCAAACACAAAGAAGTCCACATGCCCTTCCTTACTGTACTTTCACAGAAATTATCAAATTGACCACACAGCGGTCGTAAAAACACAGTGATCAACAATATATTCTCCCCTTTACCCCAAACGCAAAAAGTCCACAAGCCCCTCCTTACTGTACTTTCCCAGAAATTATCAAATTGATCACACAGCGGTCAGAAAAACACAGTGACCAACAATATATTCTCCCCTTTACCCCAAACACAAAGAAGTCCACATGCCCTTCCTTACTGTCCTTTCCCAGAAAGTATCAAATTGATCACACAGCGGTCGTAAAAACACAGTGATCAACAATATATTCTCCCCTTTACCTCAAACACAAAAAAGTCCACATGCCCTTCCTTATTGTACTTTCCCAGAAATTATCAAATTGATCACACAGCGGTCAGAAAAACACAGTGATCAACAATATATTCTCCCCTTTACCCCAAACACAAAGAAGTCCACATGCCCCTCCTTACTGTCCTTTCCCAGAAAGTATCAAATTGATCACACAGCGGTCGTAAAAACACAGTGATCAACAATATATTCTCCCCTTTACCCAAACACAAAAAAGTCCACATGCCCCTCCTTACTGTACTTTCGCAGAAATTATCAAATTGATCACACAGCGGTCAGAAAAACACAGTGACCAACAATATATTCTCGCCTTTACCCCAGACACAAAAAAGTCCACATGCCCCTCCTTACTGTCATTTCCCAGAAATTATCGAATAGATCACACAGCGGTTAGAAAAACACAGTGATCAACAATATATTCTCCCCTTTACCTCAAACACAAAAAAGTCCACATGCCCTTCCTTACTGTACTTTCATAGAAATTATCAAGTTGACCACACAGCCGTCGTAAAAACACAGTGATCAACAATATATTCTCCCCTTTACCCCAAACACAAAAAAGTCCACATGCCCCTCCTTACTGTACTTTCGCAGAAATTATCAAATTGATCACACAGCGGTCAGAAAAACACAGTGACCAACAATATATTCTCGCCTTTACCCCAGACACAAAAAAGTCCACATGCCCCTCCTTACTGTCCTTTCCCAGAAATTATCGAATAGATCACACAGCGGTTAGAAAAACACAGTGATCAACAATATATTCTCCCCTTTACCCTAAACACAAAGAAGTCCAGATGCCCCACCGTACTATCCTTTTCCAGAAATTATCAAATCGATCACACAGCGGTCATAAAAACACAGGGATCAACAATATATTCTCCGCTTTACCCCAAACACAAAAAAGTCCACATGCCCCTCCTTACTGTACTTTCCCAGAAAGTATCAAATTGATCACACAGCGGTCATAAAAACACAGTGATCAACAATATATTCTCCCCTTTACCCCAAACACAAAAAATCCACAAGCCCCTCCTTACTGTCCTTTCCCAGAAATTATCGAATAGATCACACAGCGGTCAGAAAAACCCAGTGATCAACAATATATTCTCCCCTTTACCTCAAACACAAAAAAGTTCACATGCCCCTCCTTACTGTAATTTTCCAGAAAGTATCAAATTGATCACGCAGCGATCAGAAAAACATGGTATATTGTCTTATGATTGAAACAAACTGACTGATTGAAAAAGTACTCCAGAAAAGTATAAGCTGCAGCTACCAGTGGTCACTCACATGATTTGCTAGGTATTACGGACACTTAAAAATTGGATATGGCAAAATCCTCCCATAAACTGTTAAGATGAAAACACAAAGACAAGATAAGTAGAGAATTAATAATAGCATGAGAAGTTTCCAATTTATTTTAAGATTCAGCGACTAGCAGTCATCTTACATCCGGTCACAAATTTGGAATATCAGTTTCACGCAACCCTCTTTTTGAGATTTGTGTCATCAGTATAAAGTCTTGGTAATCATTTGATTTCCTTCTTAATCAAAATAATTAATAGAATAATCAAATTCCCATTTTGTATTATTTATCTATCTCCTTTTATCTGTATGTCTCCATGTTACTGTAAATCGCTTTCAAATCTGATATTTTTAGCTGATTAAAATTCGCTTCAATATCACTTTTTTCCATTTATTTTTGATATAATTTAAAAAAATTCTACCGCTGTTTCTTTAAAAAAAAAAAATGGCGGGTGGCTTGGGAAGAATTAAGGGAAAAATATGAAAATAATAAAATATTTTGAACCAAACCCATTGAAGCTTGGATTTAATTAAATGTACCTGTAAAACATCATTTAGTGAAGTTATGTTGTAAGGAAACAGTTAGAATCGGGTTGTTTTAATATTTATTTACGGTATAAATATAAGTGCATAGTTATTAAGTTTCCTTTTTCCTTAAAAAAAAGGTATCTAAAACTATCAGTTATTTAATACAAAAATTTATAACATTTTAGAAATTTGAAATTTCAATTATTTTTCAAAATTTAAGTTTCAAGGAATTTTTGACATAAAAATTTAATTTTTGATTTATTTAGCTTAATTTTGAGTAACATTAGTTAAATTAAAAGAATCTGAGACTTAATTCTTTTGGCAAAGGTTTTCTTTGTGCATTAGTTGAAAGCCATTGTTTACTAACTGGTATTAAAATCTCACCAGGATATTTAATGCAAATTTAAGTTTCAACTAATTGAATTTTCATTTAATTAAGTTGGTGAATTTAAATGGCAAGACTCGCCAGGTAAAACTCAATTACGTGCAGCTATTTTTTTTGTTGAATTTTCGGTTTATCTAATTTGATGATAGGTAAATTTAATCAAATTAAACAACTTAAACTTTGTATTCTTAGTAAAAAGTTTTCTTTCTAAAAAAAACACAATTTAGACTAAATTTTAATTCTAAATTTAGTCTTAATCTAATTAATTCATTCATAATTAAATAAAAACATTTTGGTATTTGGATCCTTAGTCTAAAGTTTTTTCTTTTAGAAAATAGAAATTTAAAACCCTTATTCACTTATAAAACAGTTCGTGGTAACGAACTGTGAGTAAGGAGTGACCCGGCTGAATAGTAGCCGAAACTCTTAAAAACGCAATTTTGATACCAATAGATGTATCAAAAGAATAGGTTTATTATGCTGATTCCAAACATATACGTTGGATTAAGTTTAGTCTTGCCCATCAGAGGCTACGAGCTCGAGAAATTTTGCCTGATTTTTGAAAAAGGGAAAAAAACTCCCTAGAAGCCAAAGAATCTCAGTGAAAATCCCACCATCAGATTCAGCGTGTCAGAGAGCCCTACTGTAGAGGTTTCAAGCTCCTATCTGCAAAAATGTGAAATTTTGTATTTTTTGCGAGAAGAAAGATCACGGATGTTTGTTTATTTGTTTGTTTGCTTTTTGTCTGTTTGTTTTTCCGAGGGATGATCGTACCGCCCCAGTGATCCCAGAATATCAGGTGAGGGCTCATTTTAATGGAAATTAAACGTTCAGGTGCCCTTTTTAAGTGACCAAAAAGATTAAAAGGCAACTAGGCCCCCTCCAACGCCCCTTAATTTCTCAAAATCCTCCGATAAAAATTTTGATATAGCCATTCTGTTCAGCATGGTTGAAAGGCCGAATAACTATGCCTTTAGAGAAAACATGACTTCCCAGAGCCCCTAAAACTTGCCCATTGTTTACTTATAGTATCTGTTATTAGAACTATGCATACATTTTCCAGATGGGGGAGCCCATTTTCTGCTGGGGGATTTTCCATGTGGAGGGAATTTTCCTGGGGGTGAATTTTTCAGGGTAAATTTCCACTGGGGGAATTTGCCGGAATCCCTGAACGAGATTCTTCTTATGTCTTGATTTCTATTTTACACGTGGGGTTATTAATGGTAACTGTCGGGGGTAAATTTGCACCAGGATTGAATTGTCTAGAGGATATATCCGTGGGGAGAAGAGATTTTCCGTGTAGGTGGAGCAGTATTTCCTGGTATTATTTAAAAAATGATCAGAAATTAAAAAAAAAAGTTTTGTCAATTGAAAGTAAGAAGCAACATTAAAACGAACAGAAATTATTACGTATATCAGGGTGGTTGTCCCCTTCCCAACACCTCGCTCTTTACGCTAAAGTTTGAATTTTGTCCCAATTCTTTAAGAATGACTCCTGAATCACAAGGTTTGTTTGATTAGAAGGACAAGAAGCTTTTTTAAAAGTACTAAAAAGCTTTATTGTGAAGTGCGAGGTGATGAGGAGGGGGCAACCCTGCTCATATACGTAATGATTTCTGTTTGTTTTAAGTTTTAATGTTGCTTCTTACTTTCAGTTGAAAAAAAATAGTATTTTCTTAATTTAATTGATAGTACAAACTAACAGGGCAAGTTTAAAGTGAATAATAATTTCAAGTATGGTAAGTCAATTTTAAGTAAGCTTGAGTAGCTCTGGCTGCTGGAACGTCTTAAGAGTACAGGGATCTGGATAGTATATTCCGGCAAAATGTGTTCTTAGGACAAGCTCTCGTTTTGGATCATTCAGATAGCCACCGAAAAGCCACCTTGGAAGTACTTAGGTCCCCCATTCTCAAAATAGGGCCTAGTCAATCTTTCTTCTGAAAATGGTGTCTTCCTAAATGCTTTAAAGCGTGCTCATGTTATTATAATTTTTAAAGATGGATCACGGAATAATCCTGCAAATTATCGTCCCATATCTCTCTTATTAGCGTTTTGTAAAATTTTTAAAAGCTATGTTTTCTCGACTACTGAATTTTTTAAATATAATTTTTTGTGATTTTCAGTTTGTTCTTATGACAAAGCACTCAACTGAGCATGTTTGTTCAACTTGCTTGAATTGTTAACCTTCAGCTCTTGACTCCGGTTCGACAGCTGCTGCTTTTTTTTTCGTTGTACGAGAAGCATTCGACTTATTAACAAACGAGATACTCCTTCGGAAACTGTCCCATATTGGTATAAGAAGGACTGCTTTTTTTTAGTTTCTTTCATATTTAGCTGGTCGAGGCATCTCGGTTGATCTGCTCTTTTGTAATCCTTCCAAACAGAGTTTGGCGTTCCACATGGATCTGTCATTAGGTAATACTCTGTTTAACTTATCTTAATGGTCACGTTAATGCAGCAAACAGTTCAAAATCAACAATTTGAATCAGCCTCTATCACTATCTGGGACAATATCACGTCTTTTCCTGATGCACTTATTGCTGTAACTGATGACAGTGCACTTGGCACAGCCGGTAAAACTGAGTCTGATCTTTGTTTAAAGGAGACTGCCCTTTTTTAACGAGCTATCCAGTGTACTTACCTTGCTGCACCAACTAGATGCAAATTCGCTAGCTTTATTAAGTGCTGGAAAGTCAGGCATTCTCATATTCTCATGAGCTTCAAAGGTTTCTCTGACTTGAATGAAATACGTGCATAAAGAGGCATTTTAATAGAGCTAAAGATCGTTATGTTCGATCCCTAGGCATCTCGCTAGATTAAAATATGTTTTTAAGTATCGTATTGAATAAGTCAAACTGGAAAACTCCAGGTGTCTTGAAATCCTTAGAAAGTTAAAACACATATTTCCAGGGATGCTCCTTAGAATCCTTTTTTTATAACCTTGTCCAGTCTCGTGTTTCATATTTTTATGTTGTTCGGATGTCAAATTTTCCATCATCATTGAAGCCACTTTCGAAACTTTAAAATAAAGCAAGGACTATTCTTCAGGATACTAACCGTTCTTCATTTGAATCCTTGCTTTATTTGAAACGTTTTTGTTTTCTGTCGTGTGTTTCTTTTACTTTTCTACAGTTACATTGCAACCTTCCTGCTGCCCTATGTAATAATATGTGTCTTAATTTTGATAAATTGACGTCCCTCTTATTTCTTCTCTCCCTTGTTCTCCATTATTTCTTATAAATCGACGCATCCTCTCCACACTTCCAACAACTTATAGATTCTTCATACTCCTTTACTGCGGCCTAATTTCAACTTCGATAGTTTGAAGAAATAGCTGGAAAACATTCCCAGACTCTACACGAAGCTGCCACTTGTTTGGAGTCTTTAAAAACAATGTTAAAGATTTTCCAGCTAATAACTGAGTGTTTTTTTCCGTTTTGTTTTTCGGTTTTTGCCTGGAGTTGATGTCTCTGGATTGGGTTTGGATGTTTTTTTAAGTTGGTTAAGTTATGCGTTACCCCCTGCCACGATTTTTGTATTTTCGAGGTGGGTGACTGGATTTGGTTTTATTTTGTTTATGTTTACTGTTGTCTGTTTTTCTTCCTTGTTCTTTCCTGGCTATGGACCGTTACGGGAAGAACATGTTGAAGTTTTTTCTGTTGATGTAAATGTGTTTGTTATAAAACAACTTAAAACTCAGGTATTGCCTTCGACGTTGGTGAATGATATCAAACAGTTCGTAGTAACGAACTGTAAGTAAGGAGCGACCCGGCTCAATGGTAACCGAAACTCTAGAAAACGGGTTTTTGATACCAATAGATATATCAAAAGAATCAGAGTTACATGCTGATTTCAAATATATAACTTTCATCAAGTTTAGTGCTACCCATCAAAAGTTACGCACCTGAGAAAATTTGGCTGATTTTCAAAAAAAGGGGGAAAGACCCCCTAAAAGTTATAGAACCTTAATGAAAAGCACACCATCATATTCAGAGTATCAGAGAACCCTACTGTAGAGGTTTCAAGCTCCTATCTACAAAAATGTGGAATTTTACATTTTTTGCCAGAAGAAAGATCACGGATGCGTGTTTTATTTTGTTTTTTTTTTCCCCAGGGGTGATCGTATCGACCCAGTGTTCCTAGAATATCGTGGGAGGGCTCATTGGAACGGAAATTAAAAGTTCTAGTTCCCTTTTTAAGTGACCAAAAAAATGGAGGGCACTAGGCCCCCTCCCACGCTTATTTTTTTCCCAAAGTCACCCGATCAAAATTTTGAGATAGCCATTTTGTTCAGCAGGGTCGAAAATATGATAAATATGTCTTTTAGGATGACTTAATCCCCCGAAGTACCCAGAGGGAGGGCTAAAAGTTATGAACTTTACCCAATGTTAACATATAGTATTGGTTATTCGGAAGTATACAGAAGTTTTCAGGAGGTTTTTTTTTCTGGTAGTGGGAGGGAAGGGTGGGTCGGGGGTTATGTTGGAGGATCTGTTCATGAAGGAAGTTTTCATGGGGGAAGGGAAATTGCCATGAAGGGGGCGCCGGACTTGCCAGCATTATTTATTGGTTATTGGGAAGTATACAACCATTTTCAGGAAGGATTTTTTCTGGAGGGGGGGGGGGCTAGAGGAGGGGGTTACTCTGGAGAATATTTCCGTGGAGGATGTTTCTTTGGGGTAAGGGACATTTCTATGAAGGGGGCGCCGGATTTCCAAGCATTATTTAAAAAACGATCAGAAATTAAATAAAAAAAACAAGTTTTTTCAACTGAAATGTAAGAAGGAATATTAGAACTTAAAACGAACAGAAATTATAACGTATGTGAGGAGGTTCTCCCCCAAGTCAATACCTCGCTCTTTACGCTACAGTTTTTTTTAGTGCTTTCAAAAGAGCTATCTATTCTAAACGGCCTTTGTGATTCAGGGGTTTGTGAATAAAAAATTTTTTTAACTTTTAACGTAAAGAGCGTGGCATTGACTAAGGGGAGAACCCCCTCATATACGTAATAACATATACGTAATAAAAAAAAAACAATAAAAAAAACAAGCAATACGGCTCAATAGTAATCGAAACTTTTAAAAACGGAATTTTGATGTCAATAAATGTATCAAAAGAATGTGTTTATAATGCTGATTCTAAATATATAAATATTATTAAGTTTAGCATTGCTCATCAAAGGCTACGAGCCTGAGAAAATTTGTCCCACTTTTTAAAGAGGGGAGAAACATCCCCTACAAGTGAAAGAATTTTAATGCAAATCACACCGTCAGATCCAGCGTATCAGAAAACCCTATTACATAGGTTTCAAGCTCATATCTGCAAAAATCTGCAACTTTGTATTTTTTGCCAGAAGAAAAATATACGAATATAGAAGTTAGTTACGTAAGTTAATTTGTAAAGACATCCATTTAGCAAAAGAAAAGTAAAATTTTTATGCAAATAAAAGCTGCATTAACTAAAAAACGATCAGAAATTAAATATAAAAAAAAACAAGTTTTTTAAACTGAAAGTAAGGAGCGACATTAAAACTTAAAACGAACAGAAATTATTCCGTATATGAAAGGGGCTGTCCCCTCCTCAACGCCTCGCTCTTTACGCTAAAGTTTGACTCTGTCTCACAACTTTATTTTTTAAAACAATAAAAAAATTTAGCGTAAAGAGCGAGGCGTTGAGGAGGGGACAGCCCCTTTCATATATGGAATAATTTCTGTTCGTTTTAAGTTTTAATGTCGCTCCTTACTTTCAGTTTAAAAAACTTGTTTTTTTTTTTATTTAATCTTTTATAAGAGACTGGCTGGTCATAATCTGGATCTGAGCCTTTGAGTCTCGATGTGTCCAGTGTAGGCCCTGGATTCTTTAGAATGATGCATCTTTAAGTAAGTAAGTATGGCGGCACTAGACCCTTAAGGTCCAAACCGGCGGTGCTGATCTCCGTTTCGTGGCCCTTCAGCCAGGATCTTTAAAGTACCAAAAATATCGAAATATTTTTTTTTCCTCTGAACCCTTCTTAGGACTATTCACGCCTGGATAAATATTTAATTAGATAAATTTTATTAATTAGATAAATTAGATAATTAGATAAGTATGATAATCAGATAAATATGATAAATAAGAAAACACTCTTTGTCTTTAAAAACTCAAACATTAACAATTTGTTGATTCCCAAATATAACCAGATATTCAAAGAAAAGCTAGAGGTTCTTAATATGCTTAGTGCCATATGTTTTGGCTGTTTTTTAGCCACTTTTTCTTCTTTAAATTTGTTCCTGCTACTACCAAAGACTAAGTAACCTCGAAAGCAGGTGTTTTCCATCAAAAGTTCATTTCTTGATTTCCTAATTTTTAATTATATTTATGGTTGTTTAAGTTCATACAATCAGACTTCATTTTTACTGTAATTGATACTTCCAAGGCTCTCTATTGAAAAGACATGACAATGCCATATCCGACAGGATAGGCACAACATGGCTAGTGAAGACTTTATGTTTCTATAGAGTGTTTTTTTTCTGTTTGAGCATAAAACTTAAAATCATCATTCACTTACTAATAAGAAATACTCACCAGGTAATTAGTGTTCCAAAGAACCAGACTCCTCCTACAATTAAAAGAGCTCGCATCCTAGTACATGTATATCCGGCACGCAAAGGTTTTGTAACAACATAGTAGCGTTCCACACTGATGGCTATTATTGTCAGAACGGAAACATGTGCAACCGTCATTTCAATAAAGGGCACTAGACTACCTGAAATAACATAAAGGGTTTAGGATATCATTATGTTCATTCAGTTATAGTGACCGAACATGTATTATTACGTGACACTTGAGTAAAATTAGACAAAAGAAAATTTTGGAAAAACGGGTGTAATATTATAAAACAAAACAGCGGAGAAAAAAAGCATAATATTATATAAAGAAAAGTTTTAAAATATTACACCAATGACGAAGGAAACCCAAATAAAGTATTGAACTTCTAATTTGCTGGAATTCTAACGATTTTCAGACGTTGAAACTCCATTTTATTTGTTGATAAACGTTGCAAACAAATTTTACTGAGCTCCAAGGACTTTTTTTACATTGTAAAAGCTTCGTGGGAGGGTAATTTGGGTGAATAATTTCATGGATAATGACTTGTTATAATAGAATGATGTTTGCCAGGGATAGTATTGATACAGTTATATGGTGGAGGATTTCGGGACAGGGCTTTTATTTGAATGGAATACACAAATAACAGGACAATTGTGAAAAAAAATGCAGGCACTTATCTCAATCATAATGACTCTAAGCATTTCACACTACACAAACAGCCAACTATCAGTAACATGACTTTTGTTATTATCATTATCAGAATTATTATTATTGTTATTTTCAATAGCACGAACCAAGATTATGACCATTCACAGAACAAAGCATAATTGAATAATAAGTCTTCAAATGATCCAGTGGGCAGCTGTGCTCCAAATTTTTTTACAGCTTAATTAGGCAACAGACTATAACATTTAAAAGAGCCTGGTGCTAAATATTACTAGTTTGTATTAGTGTTTATTATTAGGTATGGCTTCTAGATATGTTGACTATGTCAAAGGGCGTTGGCTGTTTGTGTCCTCCACTTAATTAACAAACTCAAAATCAAAAAAGTGTGTAACATAAAAAGTAGAACGCTTAGAACATAAATGCGCCTGACTTACATAACGCACTACTTTAGAATCAACCTTTTTGAAAAAAAAAACAAAAAAAAAAACGCAAAGTAAAATTAGCAGAGGTGAACTGGAAGCAAATTTTACAGTGAGGAGGTCAAAACTTGAAAAAGTCCTTTTACTAACATCATTTTTCTACTTTCGTGGAGGTTTTTCTCAGATTATGACCGTTATCGTACCTCTATATGGTGGGGGTGCCTTCCTCCTGAAAATTAGTCCAAATCTTGAATTGTCTGCGAACATTGAAATTCAATAGGAAATTGTTTTAACCATTTTAGGTTTAGACGACCTTTGACGACCGTTTTTTTGGTCTTCTGACTTCAAATCTTCCAGATTGTATTTTCTCCTGATTTTTAAAATATTATAGTTTCAGAACGTTCATAAACATGCACCCCCCCTCACCTAATTTGCTTTGTTTTATATGTTCTTCATATCTATACATTTCTGTATTCTTTCATTAGACTATAAGAATCAAGCTATGTTATGTTAATAAGAACATTAAAAACACTGAAATTTAACATGAACAATACTTTTTTTATTTACTTTTTCACTGAAAAACCCGTTATATGAAAAGATGGAATCAATAAAAAAATAAAACAACAGAAACAGAGCATTTACGTGACCAACAACATAATGTAAATCCCAAATCATAAAAAGGAAACCGCTGCACCAGAATTAGGCCTAGTTGGTAACTAGCTACATTTTAATTGTGTTTTTCAACAGCCAGACACATAAACGCTTTCATACTTCTGAAACAATTCTTTATGCACACTTAGACAGGTCCGTACACCCTAGGTCAACAGGAAAATCCATAAAACCATCATAATCATCATCAACAAGTAGCACAGTCATCATAAGCTAACTATTCAAAAACTACAAAGTCGGACTTTATAAGGCAATTTGAGCTCTGTATTAACGGTGAAGGGCTTTTTCGAAAAAGCCTTTAACTGGAAGATCCCGTTTCCTTATGTGTTTTATTTACTACAAGTTGATTTTTTCTGCTTTTTTTCTTTTCTTTTTTTTTCTGTTGATAAAAGCTTCCGGATATGACGGCGATAATATTCATTTTTTGTTATTAGAATTAGAGAAAAGATTTTTTTGCTGTTTTTCCATTGACTTATTGAAAAATTATACCAATTTCCTTTAGATTCATATTGTAAAATGGAGAACAATTAAACAGCAATGTATGTTAAATCATACTCCGATTCTCCTCATCAACATTGCCCTGCTGAACCTTCCTTTGAGATAAGCTTACCAAATATCTTCTGGCAAGAATTTCATAGATATTTGTGCATTATACGGCAAACAATCAAGTGCTTCATTTAATTAGAACCTGTTTCTTTGACGCTCAATGTTAATGAAATATCACAAAATATGACGAAAATATAATACTTTAGAAACAAGTCTGGGCTATATATTTTCACATTAGGGGGAGGGGTGGGAGTAAAGTATAGCAAGTCTGCACGCAAAATGTGTTAGGTACAATTATTATGCACATTATGAAGTAAGAATTGTTTTTTAACTTCAAACTATCCAAATACTTTAGCCCCCCCCCCCAATATGCAAATATAAAGCCCAAATTATATATTTTCCATCTATTCTGTCACTCGTCTTTGTCTTGTCCCACGCTAAGCTGAAAGAAACATACAAAGAAACCGGTTTGTTCTCGAGTTTTACACAGTGTAAACTTGAGTGTTTGCCGTATAATACACAAGTACCATTTCATAAATTGGAAAATGTCAGATAGCCTAAAACCTTTAGCCATGACGGTCAAGATTTAATGGATGTTCAATTTTTATGCGGGCCCAAGAGAAGTTAGTCTTTTTACTTCTTCTTTGGGCTTGTTGCATTTGCTTCATATTGGCAAACATCAGATAAGTATCACCAAGACATTACAAATTAATCAAAGGAATTCTTCTCTGACAAATACGGTTAATCATTCAACAAGTACACTGTGTCACAGCCAACTACTTTTGAACGAAGCTGATATAATCAAGAATACCTGAAATAATCACTTTTTCAGTAACCTTACAAAAATCTGTCATTTTTTACATATTGAAAGTTTGACATATTATTTTGGCAGGCATCAGTTTGCAAGCTTAAAAATAAGAACAGAGGTGACGAAAAGAATAGGTGATAATAATTGTCTGAACTCGTAGTTGGCCTTTAGTAAGAAATCAAATAATATGGAATGTTATTAATTATTCAGTTATGTATGTAAGCATTATAACCTCTGGACGTGACTAGAATCCCGACTACAACACAGCAAGCGCTGTAGACCGTTGAGTTACACAATTGAATTTTGAATGACTTAAATTACCCCCTAAATTTAACTTATATTTCCACCCAAAATTGTCTTCGCTCGAATCCACCAGCTCCTTACAACTCATATTTTCTCTAAAATCAAGTTTCCCACAACAGGGTTTGACCTTGCCTTAAACTTCGTCTTCAATTTTATTTAAATTTTCCTGTAAAATATTTCCGTCCTCAAATCTTCCAGCTCCATACAACACATAAAGTGCACATAATAGATAGATAGATAGATAAATTTTATTTCCTACAAATATAAACAACACAAATAATTAAATAAAGCCAACAGGGAGCTAAGCTCGAAAGGAAGGCTAACAATTATTACAATGAGTTCAAGTACACCAAAGATAACGATAAAGAAGATAAACCAAAAAAAAATAGTAACATATAGAAGGAGAAGAACAAAGGAGGCTCCCTCAGCACGGCAAAAATCTAAAAATAATGCTAAGAAACAAATTATCAAGAAGAATCGCCCCGTCATCAAAGGTTAATAATATATTCTACTAATTTAGTCTTTAAAAGTGATCGGCTATTTAGATTTTTAAATTTACTATTTAATTTTAGCCTGTTGGCTATAGAAGAGATATGGTATCTTATTGAAAATTTATCTCTTTCACAATTAATCAAAGGGATTCTATACGTGATGTGATCCTTATATGTGATCCTTATGTTAAATTAAATAAAAAAGGTCAAGTTTTTTCAACTGAAATTAAGGAGCAACATAAAACAAAACGAACAGAAATTATTACGCATATGAAAGGGGTTGCTCCCTCCTCAACACCTCGCTCTTTATGCTAAAGTTTTTAGTAGTGTTAAAAAGCTTCTTATTGTTCGAATTAAACGACCCCTGTGTTTCAGGAGTTGTTCTTAAAGAATTGGGACAAAATTCAAACTTCAGCGTAAAGAGCGAATTTTTGAGGAGGGGCAGCCACCTTCATATACGTAATAATTTCTGTTCGGTTTAAGTTGTAATATTGCTCCTTACTTTTAGTTGAAAAAACTTGTTTTTTTAATGTAATGTCTGGTCGTTTTTTAAATAATGCCAGGAAATCTGGCTCCACCTTCTAAGAGAAATCCCCCTCTCCACGGAAATATTCTCTAGACAATTCAATCCCGGTGAAAACTTACCCCGGACAATTACCCTTAACAAATCCATGCGTAAAACTGAGACGGAAAAGAGAAAGCAAGACATATAAAAAGAATTTTGTATAGGAATTCTTTCAAATTCTCCCAGTGTAAAATTCACTCCCCTGGAAGATTCCCTCCTAATGTAAAATTCCCCCTTGGAACAACCCCCAGAAGAAAATTTGCCTCCCTCCCCCACCCGAAGATGTATGCGTACCCAATAACAAATACTATGCGTAAACAATGGGCAGATTTTATAACTTGGTGGATTCTGGCAAAAAAACGAAAATTCCACATTTTTGCAGATAGGAGGTTGAAACCACTTAAACAAGGTTCTCTGATATGCTGAATCTGATGGTGTGATTTTCATTTAGATTTTTTGGCTTTTAGGGGGTGTTTTCTCCCTTTTTGGAAAATCAAGCAATTTTTGTCAGGCTCGTAGCCTGAGACTACACCAATTAGTGCATTTTTTTTTTCAAGACCGTTAGGTTCAATTAATCATTATTCCTTGACATACCAGATTACGTCTCATGGAATCAAGAGAATATCCATGATTTATTCTGGGGGGGATCATGTTATTCAGGTGGGGGCGCAAAAAAACTTTAAAAAGCGCATGAAAATTTGTTTACAGGCATTTTCATTATTTTTTACGATTCGTCTGTTTTTATTAGGGGGGGGGGGTCAAACCCCACTGGATAGGGAATTGCACGGAATACATATATTGACAGATCCATAGCTTAGGAGTTTTTGCAGTTTTAACAAAAATATTTTCAACACCCTATGGAAATACATTTTTAATGCTCTTTCTCAATTTAAAAACGTAACTGAAAGTTGTATTTCCAGACTCCGAGAAGACCAGCGAACGTTAAAAAGATCAATGTTTTCCCTGAGGTAAGATCTATCCCAGATCTTCTCCATAATTACACCAATACATTCGATTAGTTTTGAGCATCTAATAAATGACTTTATAATTAAAGATTGTAGTACTAAAAATTTCCTATAAATAAGGCGGAGGCGTAAAGGAATATAATTTACAACCTGTCTTTTATAATTACTGTTAGTGATTAACAATTTAGTAATGATAAATTATTTTTAGTAATTTGCAACATGTCTTATAATCAGTTGTACACAATTTCCCTAAGAAATATTTATTTAATTTTTATTACTTATATCTAAATTGAAGTATTAAAGCATTTTTTTTTCAGCTCTATAATCGATTTATTATAACAAAAGTTGAAAAAGAGTTGAAACCTAATACGTTTTTTAGAGAGGAGTAAATAAAAAAAGAAGATTTTTCAACTTACAGTAAGGAGCACCATTAAAACTTAAAACGAACAGAAATTATTATGTATACGAGGGGGTTGCCGCCTTTTCAAGACCTCGTTCTTTACGCTAATTTTTTTAATACTTTAAAAAAGCTTCTTATTAATCCACTTAAATGAACGTTGTGTTTCAGGAGTAGTTCCTAAAGAATTGGGACAAAAACTCAAACTTTAACGTAAAGAGCGATGTGTCGAGGAGAGGGTTACCCCCGTCATATACGTGCTAATTTCTATATCTTAGGTTTTGATGTTGCTCTTTACTCTCAGTTGAAAAAAAACTTGTCTTTCTTTTTAATTTCTGGTCATTTCTTAAATAATGCTAGTAAATCTTGCTCCACCTCCACGGAAAAATCCCTTCTCCTCACCGGTATATTCTCTAGACAATTCAATCCTGTGAAAATTTACCCCGAACAATTACCCTTAACGTCTCTACGCGTAAAACTGAGTCGGTAAAGAGAAAGCAAGACATAAGAAGAATTTCGTATAGGAATTCTGGCAAATTCCCCCAGCGTAAAATTTCCCCTGAAAAATTCAACCCCCGGAAAACTCCCCCCATGGAAAATTCTCCCCTTGAAAAATCCATTCAGGAGAAAATTTGTCCCCCCCCTCCACTCAAAAAATGTACGCATACGTCCCAATAACTAATACTATAAGTAGAAAATGGGCAATTTTTTTAAATTAAAGACGTTTCCCCAGGGTCTATGGGGGGGGGGGGTCATGTTATCTCCAAAGGCGCAGTTTTACGGCCTTTCAATCATGTTGAACAAGATGGCTATCAAAAAATATAAAATATATAAAAAAAACTCACAACACCTTTTAAATTACCCTAGCAAAACTATCAAATGTATAATATAGGAGCGGATGTGGTTGACTGGTGAATATCGTCTTGTCAAGCATAAAGCACTTTTTACTATAGTTATTTTTCTTTACTGATAAAAAGTGTCAATAGCAGTACATAAAAGAAACTGAGGTCTGATTGTACTTTTTTTTCTTTTTTTTAAGATTTTGATTTTCATACTAATGAAAATTTTAGTTAACTATGGCTAGAAGGAGTCTTTAGCTCCTATACATATATTGAACAACGGCTTCAATTCATGTAAATTTAGGCGGAGGGGGAAAATGTATTTTTCCAAATTTAGGGTGAAGGAGTTTTTTTTGTGTGTATTTCAGTTTTTCAACAAAAACATAAAATGAAGCTACTTTCAATGAAATTTCCAAAACAAAGGTATTTTCAATATCTATGGGGGACTAAAATTCTGGTGGAATAATCCTTGGTGCCCCTAACTGTCACTCCTGATAATGAGGCCTTTGTTTGGATATGAGGGCATTAGTATTAAATTTAAATGGCTTTAAAGTATTTGGTGAATGTTGGGAAACCTTATGTCTTAGACAATTTAAACCTCTTTGGCAAATATAAACAACTGTCTAATCCCTTTTTCTAAAGATTAAGAATATGAAAATAAGCTAATATTATTTATAATGCATGTCTTACTGTAATTCGTAATTTGAATTATCGTTAGCTTGACACTTTAATGAGAGACATAAAAGATGTGCCACATATTAATTACTTACATTAAAAACTTTATTCTAGGAACTGACATATTTATAGAACCAAAAGTCAACTTTATTCAACTGAAGAACTATTCGAAGGCATTTGCAATAGCTCTGTTGGGCGTGTGCAACTCCATACCTTAAACCTTGCAACAGTTCTTATCCCCAGTGGCAGTAGTACAGTATAAAGTGGCAATTCCTTGCAATAGCGACGACAACAGTCTTCGGTGGCATTTCGTAATGACTGGTAAAAAGAGGTTTGTGAAAGTTGCGAATAGAATTTTTTGTCTTGAACCGTACAACTGTTACTGTCATTAGTTGCCAGCACAATGGTAATTCGTTGCAATTGCACTGACGACTTTTTTTGGTGGCATTTCATATTGACTGGAAAAATACATCCATTGCAGTTGCGAAAACAATTTGATGCATTGAATTGTACTACAACCCTCTTCCCAGTGGCCAGTACAATGTTAATTTATCCCATTAGGATTGTCAACTGTCTTTAGTGGCAATTCATAGCCGCTATTAAATATATGTTTAAATATGAATTTATGGACGTTAGTAAATATAGGTTTATGGAAGTTGCGAAAAAAAAAATTGTGTCTTGAATCATACTACTATTTCCGTCTATAGTAGCCAGTACAATGGTAGTTTCTCAAAACAACAATGGCAACTGTTTTGGTGGCAACTCATAGTGGCTAGTAGAAACAGGTTTATCGAAGTTATGAAAATTCCATGTCTTGAGTGGCACTACTGCCTCCTTCTCCGGTGCCAATACAGTGTTAATTTATTCGGTAGGCTACTTCCGTAGAATCCAGAACAAGCTCAATAATTGCAGTTATGTTTATCATAATAAAATTTACCAAAATATGATGAAAATAGAATGGTTTAGTAGCAAAATTATGTAAACTACAACACAGAATTATGGAAAGCAGGCCACCCAGAACGCATTATGTTAAATACCTAACCTAAGCAAAATACCAACTCTATACATTAAATATTTAATTAAAATTTACCAACAACATAGTTTTTCCCTTGAGCCTAAGCTAATTGTCTCCGAATACAAACAGCTATAAACCGGTTATCTCAGATTCAACAGACCAATTTTCTTGAGTTTGTTCTGGATTCTAAGGAAGTACCAGTTGTTCCAGTAGCAATGGCAACTAACTTCAGTGGCAATCTATAGTAGCTACTAAAAATAGGTTTAAATATATATGTGTGGGTATTAGATACATATCTTTTGATGGAAGTTGTGAAAAGAGTTTTTCCCTTGAATCATACTGCTGTCCCTTACTCCATTGGCCAGTAGAGTGGATATTCATTATAGTAGCAGTAGAAACTGTTTTAAGTGGCAACTCATAGTAGCTATTATAAATAGGCTCAAAAATACATTTGTGGAGGCTACTAAAAATAACTCTTACGGAAGTTGAAAACAACTACGTTCATAGTGGCGTATCATTGCTCCTGTCCTATGTACATCAGGGTTACCAGCTTGCAAACTTTCCGTGTGAAATCCACTCTTTTTTACCTCAGATGGGAAGCAGAATAGTGAAAATCACTCTTTTCGGGTGTTATTTTTCATTCACTTTGAACGTCAGTAGTTGGTAGCTTCGACAGAAGTGTTATTAACCGAAGGAACAGGGTTACCAACTTGCGCACTCTTAATTTAAAAACTACTCTTTTATCCCTCAGAGAGTCAGAGGTGATACGAAAGCTTTGGCAGCTGTGCGTGTCCAAATTTTTTCGACTTGCCCTCTTTTTGAGCAAAAATCACTCTTTTTATACCTTGGTTTGCACTATTTTTGGATGTCAGTGGCTGGCAACCCTGATGCACAATTCTTAACAAGATTATTATTGTTATAAACTCGACTCATACAGTTTGGCCCTAAGTCATAGACTTTCCTAGGTAAAATGCGAAGTCATTAAAGTTGTTAAGTCATTGGCAGCGCAATAGCGCTGCCTAAGTAAAAAATGATATTGGTACAATGTATTATTTATTTTCTGGTTTTGGCCAGGGCGCTTCGTATCGAAGGAGTTGTCGTAGAAACTTCGAAAAGGGCTCATTTGATTGGAAATTGGAATGGCTAGTGCCCTTTTTAATAGTCGAAAGTGATTGGAAGGCAATAACACCCCTTCCACGCCCACCATTTCCCCAAACACATCCAATCAAAATTTTGAGATAGCTATTTTGTTCAGCATAGTTGATTTCCAGATAGAAATTATGTTTTAGAGGAGGACACTCCCCCCACAGCCCTCAGGGCAAGGGTTGTAAGTTATGCCCTAGGGGCATATATTCATAGAAAGCTTTGTCGTAGAAACTTAAAAAAGGGCTCATTCGATTGGAAATTCAAAGGTTAGTGCCCTTTTTAACATTCGAAAGTGATTGAAGGACAACTAACCCCCCTCTCACGCCCACCCTTTCCCCAAACACATCCAATCAAAATTTTTAGATAGTCATTTTGTTCAACGAAGTTGAAAGTTCTGGAAGTTAGGTCTTTGAGGGTGACAAACCCCCCCCCCCACCAAAGCCCTCAGGGCAAGGGTTGTAAGTTATGCTCTGGGGGCCTATAAGGTTTTCATAGAAAGCATTGTCGTAGAAACTTCAAAAAGGGCTCAATCGATTGGACATTGAAATGGCTAGTGCCCTTTTTAATAGTTGAAAGTGATTGGAAGGCAGCAAATACCCCTTCCACGCCTACCATTTCCCCAAACACATTCAATCAAAATTTTGAGAAAACCATTTCGTTCAACGCAGTTGAAAGTTCTGGAAATTATATCTTTGAGCAGGACACTCCCCCAAAAGTCTTCAGGGCAAGGGTTACAAGTTATACCCTGGGGCATATAAGGTTTTTATTGAAAGCTTTGTCGTAGAAAATTGAAAAAGTGCTCATTCAATTGGAAATTCAAAGGGCTAGCGCCCTTTTAATATTTGAAAGTGATTGGAGGGCAACTAACCTCCCTCTCACGCCCACCTTCTCCCCAAACACATCCAATCAAAATTTTTAGATAGCCATTTTGTTCAACGTAGTTGGAAGTTTTGGAAATTAGGACTTTGAGGATGACATCCCCTACCCCCGAAGCCCTCAGGGAAAGGGTTGTAAGTTATCCCCTGGGGGCATATAAGGTTCTTACAATAAGCGTTGTCGTAGATACTTCAAAAAGGGCTCATTTGATTGGAAAATGAAATGGCTAGTGCTCTTTTTAATAGTTGAAAATGATGAAAATGATCGGAGGGCAACTAACCCCTTCTACGCCCACCATTTCCCCAAACACATACAATCAAAATTTTGAGATAGCCATTTTTTCAACGTAGTTGAAAGTTCTCGAAATTATGTCTTTGAGGATGAGGACCCCCTCCCCCCCACAGCCCTCAGGGTAAGGGTTGTCAGCTATGCCCTTGGGGCATATAAGGTTTTTTTTATAGAAAGCGATGTTGTAAAAACTTCAAAAAGGGCTCATTCGATTGGAAATTAAAAGGGTTAGTGCCCTTTTTAATAGTCAAAAGTGATTAAAAGGCAACCAACCCCCCTCTCACGCCCACCCTTTTCCCAAACTAATCCAATGAAAATTTTGATATCCATTTTGTTCAGTGTAGTTGAAAATTCTGGAAATTAGGTCTCTCAGGACGATAACCCCTCAAAGTCCTCAGGCAAGGGTTGAAAGTTATGCCCTGGGGGCATATGAGATTTATATAGAAAATTTTGTCGTAGAAACTTCAAAAAGGGCTCATTTATTGGAAATTGAAAGGGCTAGTGCCCTTTTTAATAGTCGTAGTAAAAGTGAGTGGAGAGCAAATAACCCCCCTCTCACGCCCACCATTTCCCCAAATACATTCAATCAAAGTTTAGAGATAGCCATTTTGTTCAAACTAGTTGAAAGCTCTGGAAATTGTGTATTTGAGGATGATAAACCCCCCAGAGCACCCAGGGCAAAGGTTGTAAGTTAAAGCCTGGGGGCATATAAGGTTTTTATAGATAGCTTTGTCGTAGAAACTTCAAAAGGGGCTCATTCAATTGGAAATTGAGAGGGTTAGTGCCCTTTTTAATAATCGAAAGTGATTGGAGGGTAGCCAACCCCCCTCTCACGCTCACCATTTCCCCAAACCCATCCAATCAAAATTTTCAGAAAGCCACTTTGTTCTACGTAGTTGAAAAATCTGAAAATTAGGTCTTTGAGGATTACACTCCCACCAGAGCCCTCAGGGATAAGGTTGTAAGCTATGCCCTGGAGGCATATAATGTTTTTATTGAAAGCTTTGTCGTAGAAACTTGAAAAGGGGCTTATTTGATTGGAAATTCAAAGCGCTAGTGCTCTTTTTAATAGTTGAAAGTGATTGGAGGGCAACTAACCACCCTCTCACGCCCACCTTTTCCCCAAACACATCCAATCAAAATTTTGAAATAACCATTTTCTTCAACGTAGTTGGAAATTCTGGAAATTAGGTCTTTTAGGATGACACCCCCTCCCCCTGCAGCCATCAGGGCAAGGGTTTTAAGTTATGCCCAGGGGCATATAAGGCTTCAAAAAAGACTCATTCGACTGGAAATTGAAATTGCTAGTGCCCTTTTTAACAGTAGAAAGTGATTGGAGGGCAAATGACCCCCCTCTCACGCCCACCTTTTCCCCAAACACATCCAAACAAAATTTTTAGATAGCCATTTTGTTCAACGTAGTTGAAAGTTTTGGAAATTAGGTCTTTGAGGATGACACCCCCCCACAGCCCTCAGGGCAAGGGTTGTAAGTTATGCCCTGGGGGCATATAATGTTTTATAAAAAGCGTTGTCGTAGAAACTTCGAAAAGGCTCATTCAATTGAAAATTGAAATGGCTAGTGCCCTTTCTAATAGTTGAAAATGATTGGAGGGCAACAAACCCGATCTCACGTTCACCATTCACCAAACACATACAATCAAAATTTTGAGATAGCCATTTTTTTCAACGTAGTTGAAAGTTCTGGAAATTATTTCTTTGAGGATAACAATCCCCCCCCCTACATCCCTCAGGGCAAGGGTTGTCTGTTATGCCCTAGGGGCATATAAGATTTTTATAGAAAGCGATGTTGTAGAAACTTCAAAAAGGGCTCATTCGATTGGAAATTGAAAGGGCTAGCGTCCTTTTTAATAGTCGAAAGTGATTGAGGGCAACTAACCCCCCTCTCGCACCCACTATTTCCCCAAACACATCCAATCAAAGTTTTGAGACAGCCATATTGTTGAACGGAGTTTAAAGTTCTGGAAATTACGTCTTTGAGGATGACAACCCCACAGCCCTCAGGGCTAAGGTTGTAAGTTATGCCCTGAGGGCATAGAATGTTTTTATAGAAAGCGTTGTCGTAAAAATTTCAAAAAGGGCACATTCGATTGGAAACATTAAAAAGGCTATTGCACTTTTAATATTTTATGGAAGGGATGGCTGTTTAACTTCAGAAGAGGCTCAGTCTTTCTCCCTGAAAAAGACTATGTCAATATAAAACGAACAGAAATTAACCAAAAAACTTTTTGCACAAAATAAGTTTTTCAAAAAAAGGAAAGAACTCCATTAAACCAAAATGAATAAATATACAATCAAATAATTTACCAAGCATACAACTATCACAAATCAGTATCAATAAATAAATAAAACCCAAACCAAACAGAAATTAAAATAAGTCAAACTCAAAACGAGCAGAAATTAACCTGAGTAGTGTTCTAAACCCTATGTTTTCTAAAAGCCAGAATATAATTTGTCCTTTACTGAAAAAAAATTCTTTTAAATGTTTTCACTTTTATAACTTTAAGAAATCAAAAATTAATTAAGACTTTGAAGGAATAAATATCAGCATATGTATATTAAACAGACAATGCACATTTTTTCAGTAAATTCATTTGAATTTTTTTCAGTAAAGTACAAATTATATTTGTCAAGGTATCCAAAGGTCAGGGGGGATTGGAAAATGTTCTTATCGAAAATGAGTTGTCAATGTTGGAGTTCTTTTAAGGTACTACAGGTTCAATCCTGCTTCAGGTTAGCCATTAAAGCTATCAGGCATAAAATTGATTAGCTCTTGATTCCCCCCACGAAAATAGTAGTTATTTGCAGGGGCGCAGCTCCAGCATTTTTATTGAGGGGGGCAAAAAAGTTCCACATCCAGAGAGTCAAGGGGTATGGGCTATATAATAGCTTTTTACCAATTTATTGGGGGGCAACTGCCCCCCCCCCCCACTGCCACCCCCAAACGACGCCACTGGTTATTT
>CM051259.1:75958265-76023265 GCA_027921565.1 Artemia sinica
CCATTGACCAGAAGCTGAAATGGAACTTTTATTTTGCCCAAAATTTCGTCACACGTCGACTGATACAGATCAATATTAATCTTCTTCCACTCGCGTCTTTCTATGTAACCTCGATTTCTTGATTTCACTGCGCGACTAAAAGGAACACGGAACTTGAGACCGAGATGGTCACTTGCTGTATGCTCTGAATCCACCTGTATAGGCGAGGGGATAGTGAAGTTTGAAAAGACGTGATCAATATTGCTTGTGCTTCCTGAGTTGTGAATGAACGTAAAGTTTTGATCTTTAGTGTAAAGAGTACATTCACTCGGAATACATGTCATAAGAACGTCTTGTAACTTTCCTTTCAAGAGAGGGTCACACTGGAAGTCACCGCAGACTAAAATCCGCGAATTCCCCAGTTTGCAGAGCAGTCTTCCGAGTCAACCGCAAGCCTCGGCATACCGTTTTTCACTGAGATCCGTGTTCATGTTAGTTGGTAGGTAGACATTGACCAGCGTGAAAGCACTGGGGCCAGGGAACTCGACTGCTAGGTAGAAATCGCACGACTCAAGTTTACGACAGTCGATACTGTCGTCAACGAATATCGCAAGTCCGCCACTAGGGCGGCCCCTTGCACTGGAGCGCTTAGCCTCATGAATGTGCACAGATTTATCAGGAATTGACTGAATAAGCCCAAAGTTATCGGTAGTTAACAAGTGTTCTTGGACGCAAACAATGTTATGTGCTATGCACAAGTTCTTGACATAGTCCAGTTTGGCAGCATTATGGCCGTAAACATTGCGGCAAAATATAGATAGTTCGTTCATTTTCGGGTTTGAGGATAAGCTTTCTGTATTGCTCGTCGGACTGCTGGGCACTGCAAACTAAAGCTAGGGTGACCATTATTAGGCTCCGGGCACAAAGCGCATTTCACTGTTTGAGAACGGCAGGAGCTCTCTCTACTGTTCTCATGGGAACCAGCACATCTGGAACAACGCATGGTACTGGTGCAGTCTTTAGCAAGATGATCAAATGACTGACACTTGAAACACCGCTTGGGAATTTGTCTGAATGGCAAGACTTTGATGTGAGTATAACCAATGAATAACCCACATTTGATTGCTGCATTTCGGGAGTCGGCGTCACTGAAGGTAAGTTTGACTGTCTCAGATTGTCCAAAACGCTTGGCACTGACTAGCTTGGGGTTAACAGAGACAACATCATCTTCTGTTGTGGCAAGAGGCACGAACTTAGCGATCGCGAAGAACTTTTCCTCACGAAAAGAAGCACTTATGTCAGGGAAGGACTTCAGGGAGTTGGCGAGTGAAGCTGCCGACTTGGGGGTTTTCATGTAAGCAACCAGACCGGACTTGGCCTGTTGTATATGATCTAGGCCTCCATCACAATCATTTCTTTCAATAAACAGCTTCTGCTTGGAACAGGAGTCAATTTCTGTGGTGGGTACATTGGTGATGAAAACCCGATGTAAAGCTTTCGCAGGCTGTGGGAGGGGGGGGGGCCAGACACCCTGAGATGGAAGCACAGATTTTCACTGTTCCATAACACTGTCAATCTTATCCGTGCATTCGTTAACTTTCACACACAAGGTTGTAAAAGTGTCTTGTGGAATTTTCGGTACTTCGGATAATTTTCAAATGGTGAACCGTGTCTTAAACTCAGTTACAGAGCTCAATAGTTTTCACAGTATCATACATATCACTGGCTAGCGTTTCTTTCGAAGCTTGACTACGCCTTTCTTTCACATACTGCTCACCAAAACTGTCTGCTATCTCGTTCAGTTTTTCATGGTTTTCTCGAAGAATCTCCCTCGTAAGAAATTTCACAGCTGTAACCACGGCTGCATCTTTCGTTACGCTATCTTGATATCGCAACGCCGTTTCTATAAAGTTCAATACCGGCGCATAAACATAACTGTAGTCAGCCATGCTGACGTGCCGTAATTATTCCACAATCAGTCCTTCAGCAAGCACAAGTCGTTATCCGTAGGGCAGGTTAATAATTATCCAAGAATGTCTATTTCAAGTGAACGCGCCGAGCGCTGAATGAATACAAACAGAATGAAGGAATGAAGAAAGAATATATATATATATATACATATATATATATATATATATATATATATATATTATATATATATATATATAATATATATATATATATATATATATATATATATATATACATATGTATATGAATATATATATAGTAATACATATACATATATAAATATATATATATATATATATATATATATATATATATATATATATATATATATATATATATATATATATATATATATATATATATATATATATATATATATATATATAGTAATGGGAGCCCGGTACATATATATAGTACTGGGAGCCCGGTGGCTTCGCCGCCAGGCCTTGGCACTCGGCACGTGGCAGGCTTCTATACATGGATTCTAATTTTCGCTTGTCTTCTAACCGCAGACAATTTGTTGTCTTTTCATATTGCAGTCTTTTCAAAGATATTTGGTTTTATTTTTTAACATTTTTGAATTATTGTAATCCCTTGTTAAAATATATATAAATATTTTTGCAATTACCAGTGTTTTTGCTCCTTACACAATTAAATTTCTTTTCATACTGCAGTTTCTTCAAAGATATTTGATATCTGCGTGCACTAGGCACGCGGCAGGCTTTTATATATGGATTCCTTATATTGATTCTCATTGTCGCTTGTCTTCTAACCGCAGAAAATTTGTTGTCTTTTCATACTGGTGTCTTTTCAAAGATGTTTGATTATTAAAGCAAATCCAATTTCTAACAACGATCAATACTAAGCTTCAAACTTTTGGTTTTATTTTTTAAAGGTATTGAATTGTTGCAATCCCTTGTTAAAATATATAAAAATATTTTTGCAATTACCATTTTTTTGCTCTTTTCTCAGTTAGATGTCTTTTCATACTGCAATCTATTCAAAGATATTTGATTATTACAGCCGATACATGTCCGACTTCTAAGAACGATTTCTACTAAGCTTTAAACTTTTGGTTTTATTTGTAAAGGTTTTTGAATTGTTGTAATTCCTTTTTAAAATATGTACAAATGTTTTTGCAACTACCGATTTTTTGCTCTTTACGCAATTAAATATTTTTTCATACTGAAGTCTATTCAAAGTTATTTGATTATTACAGCATGTCCAATTTCTAACAACTATTTCTACTAAGCTTCGAACTTTTGGTCTTATTGTTTAAGGTTTTTGAATTATTCTAATCCCTTGTTATTACCAGTTCTTTTTGCTCTTTATGCAATTAAATCTCTTTTCATACTAAAGTCTATTAAAAGATATTGGATTATTACAGCAAAGCCTCAAACTTTTGGTTTTATTTTTTAAGGTTTTTGAATTGTTGTAATCCCTTGTTAAAATATATAGCCTACAAATATTTATGCAATTACTCATTTTTGTCTCTTTCCGCAATTCAATGTCTTTCAAACAGTTCGTGGTAACGAACTGTAAGTAAGGAGCGACCCGGCTCAATGGTAACCGAAACTCTAGAAAACGGTATTTTGATACAAATTGATACAACAAAAGAATTAGATTTTAATACTGATTTCAAATATATAAGTTTCATCAAGTTTAGTCCTACCCATCAAAAGTTACGCGCCTGAGAAAATTTGGCTGATTTTCGAAAAAAGGGGGAAAGACCCCTTAAAAGTTATAGAACCTTAATGAAAAGTACGCCATCAAATTCAGCGTATCAAAGAACCCTACTGTAGAGGTTTCAAGCTCCTATCTACAAAAATGTGGAATTTTGCATTTTTTGCCAGAAGAAAGATCACGGGTACGTGTTTATTTGTTTTTTTTGTTTTTTTTTTCCCAGGGGTGATCGTATCGACCCAGTGGTCCTAGAATATCTTGGGAGGGCTCATTGGAATGGAAATTAAAAGTTCTATTGCCCTTTTTAAGTGACCAAAAAATGGGGGGCAACTAGGCCCCCTCCCACGCTCATTTGTTTCCCAAAATCACCCGATCAAAAATTTGAGATAGCCATTTTGTTCAGCATGTTCGAAAATATTATAATTATGTCTTTTAGGATGACTTAATCACCTGAAGTTCCCGGGGGGAGGGCTGAAAGTTATGAACTTTACCCAATGTTAACATATAGTATTGGTTATTGGGAACCAGATATTTTTCTGGTGGTGGGGGGGTGGTTGGTTCGGGTGTTATGTGGGAGGATCTTTCCATGAAAGAAGTTTTCATGGGGAAAGGGACATTGCTATGAAGGAGACGCCGGACTTCCCAGCATTATTTAAAAAAAAGATCAGAAATTAAATATAAAAAACAATTTTTTCAACTGCAACAGCAGCAACATCAAATAAAATTAAACAAGTTTCGAGAAAACCATTTAACCAAATAAAAGTAAATTAATATGAAAATTTTGTTTTAATTATTCACGTACGGTGAGCCAAGATCAAAACCGGCATTTATTCACAAACGTTCAAAAATTAAATAACTAAAAACAAGTTTTTTTAACTGAAAGTAAGGAACGACGTTAAAACTTAAAACGAACAGAAATTATTCCTTATATGAAAGGGACTGTCCCCTCCTCAACGCCTCGCTCTTTACGCTAAAGTTTGACTTTCTCACAACTTTATTTTTTTAAACAATAAAAATCTTTTAAACAATATTGATTATGTTATAGAAAACCGAAGACTGGCAGGATCAATACAAGATACTAGGGTATATAGGAGTGCTGTTATTGATGTTAAAAGTAAAGATCACCATTTAGTAGTTTCAAGGGTTAATTTAAAGCTGAAATATCGGAAGGGTAACTACCTCCCGGGAAGTTATGATGTTGGTAGACTCCAGGATGAGAATTTGAGGGAAACTTTCCAGGAACTTGAGAGTTTGAAATTTGATAATGTGGAAGATGGTTGGAATAATTTAAAAAAAATAATTTGTGAAGTTGCTGAAGGTGTATTAGGGAAGAAAGCTAGAACTGCAGCTAAGAATATTAGCGAAAAAGCTTTATGTTTAATAGAAAGGAGAAAGGACTTGTACAAGAATTATCTGAGTGATAGATCAGAGGCCATGGATAAAATTGCCGAGGATCTGGAAGATGCAGCTAGACGGCATAATAGTAAAATATTGTACTGGCACGTTAACAAATTGAGAGGGAGTAGTCAATCCGGACTTGGCCCACTTAAAGATATTTCAAGATTTTTCAAGATTTCATGATTTTTGAAAAAGGGGAAGTACCTAACGATTTTAGGAAAACCTTAATTAAGCCACTTTATAAGAAAGGTGATAAAAGTGAGTGTGGTAATTATCGAGGCATTAGTCTGGTCTCTGTAGGTAGTAAATTACTTAGTAATATGATACTTTTTAGAATGAGAAATGCCGTAGACAAAGTTTTAAGAGAAGAACAGTGCGGTTTTAGAAAAGGTAAAGGATGTGTCGACCAAATTTTCACTCTTAGGCTAATAATTGAGAAGTGCCTGAGTTGCCAAATACCTTTGGTCCTCAGTTTTATAGATTATGAGCAAGCGTTCGATTCTGTTGATAGAGGAGCTTTAGTAAAGGTTTTATCCTTGTATGGTATACCAGACAAATACATTAAAGTGATTAGTGCTATGTACGAGAATAACACTGCTGCGTTTAAGTAGGAAATGAGGTTAGCAGCTGGTTTTGTATTAAATCAAGAGTTAGCAGGGTTGTGTTCTATCCCCCTTTATATGGATTATGTTGATGGACTTTGTCTTAAGGAGCACAGGAAAGGCAATGGGAGACCACGGAATCAAATGAGGAGGAAAAAGTCTCCTGGACTTAGATTATGCTGAGGATTTAAGCATCCTAGATGAAAGTGTGAGCAAAATGAATGAAGTTTTAGAGGTTTTGCGAGTTCAGGGTGCTAGAATAGGTTTAAAAATTAACGTTAAGAAGACTAAGTCACTAAGGCTAGGAATAGGTGAGGATGAAAAGGTGACGTTGGGTAATGACAAGATTGATCAGGTGGGCAGCTTCACTTACTTTGGTAGTATTATTAGTAGAGATGGTGGGAGCAGTGAAGATGTTAAAAGTAGAATAGCCAAGGCTCAGTGTGTTTTTTCACAGTTAAAAAAAGTTTGGAAGAACAGGAAAATAAGTCTGCAAATCAAGATTAGAATATTAGAAGCTACAGTGATGATAGTGGTCAAATATGGCTCTGAAGCATGGGCGCTCAGAAAAGCGGATGAAGATTTGCTAGATGTTTTCCAGAGAAATTGCTTAAGGATTGTTCTGGGTACCCGGCTGACTAACCGTATTTCAAACAATAGGCTATACGAAAAATGTGGTTCAATACAGCTCTCTAGGGCTATAATGAAAGAAAGGTTGAGGTGGCTAGGGCACGTTGTGCGGATGAAGGATGACAGATTGCCGAAGATTGTTCTTTTCGGCCAACCGTCTAGGGCTAAACGGAAAGCAGGTCGTCCTCGTCTGTGGTGGGAGGACGTCATAAAGAAAGATTTAAAGGAAATGGGAACTTCGTGGGCGGGTGTAAAAAGGGATTTTTTGAATAGATTGGGATGGAGGAGGAGCTTGCGTAGCTGTGTTGGCCTCAGGCGGCTTGGTGCTGCGGTGAGTTGTTGTTAGTAGTAGTAGTAGTAGTATATATATATATATATATATATATATATATATATATATATATATATATATATATAGATATATATATATATATATATATATATATATATATATATATATATATATATATATATATACATATATATATATATATATATATATATATATATATATATATATATATATATATATATATATATATATATATACATATATATATATATATATATATATATATATATATATATATATATATATATATATATACATATATATATATATATATATATATATATAATATATATAATATCTATATATATATATATATATATATATATATATATATATATATATATATATATATATATATATATATATATACTATATATATATATATATATATATATATATATATATATATATATATGTCATATACACAGTATATCTATCTAGCCTCCAGACATAAGCATTGAGACCTACAAATAGCGAGATTAGGAATTGATTAAACCCGTTACTTTTAACGAGATTAGGAATTAATTAAACTCGAGGCCTTGATTTTAAGATACAGGCTATTTTGAAATGCATATATTTCTACAGGATTTAGAAATATTACTAAGTTCTGCACTAATTAGGCTTGTTGTAAAAATTGCTCTCAGTATTCTTGAGTACAGACTATATTTGACACACTCCCGGAAAAACAGGCGAGTGGAATTACAGATTCGAATTGAAAACCGAGTTTATTAATCAAAATTACTTTTTTTCTTGAGGAGTCTTTTAGATGAATCTGAAGAAAGGGAATGGAGTTAATTTATCTTCAAAGTCTCTGCATAGAATAATCTGAGGGAGAGTATTTAGATTAATTGTTAAGACTAGGGGCTAAAGTAAAAGCAGCCCTACCCTTTTTCTGAAAAAATTTGAGTATAGAAGGACAGATGCAGTCATAGGTTTTACCTACACTGAGGCAAGGGAGATGGTTGGGTTATTGAAGCAAGATTAAGCTAGATCAGAAGGAGCCCCGCTTTTCAACAAACTAGAAAATAACTATCTGAAAAAATAAATCGCATTTCAAATTTGTTTGCTGGGTTCAACGGAACCGATCATTTTATGTGTTCGACCAAGTTTCCAGCTCCCGCGCATTTAGTCATTTATCAACGCCGAAAGTTAAACTTTGGGTATTTTTAAGAATACAATAGTGTAGATGCATTCTTAAGGCCTTTAACCTTGGACATCATGTGTTTCAAACAAGAAAGTGTCAAGAAAAGCTGATGATAACAGAGCCAAAAACCGAACTTTCGAATGAAAGTTCAGTTTGGCTAGCCGATACTTACCTCATACGTTGGTACATCTATTAACAAAAGCTTTCTCCGGTTTTGCAATCCGAACATGCATATATTTTGACGGTGTTTTACTCCTTTGCGTATATTTCGTTGACTTCGTAAGGAGGGCTAGGCGGGCTAGGCCGTGGGTGGATGTACGAACCTACAACTTCACAATTCTGGGAGGAGGGCTACGGTTGTAATTGGTATTGCGGATGAATAATTAGTCGGGATCGGGCCTAAACCGACTTGGGCCTCGGCGTTTTAAGCCGAACTTTACGGAAGCGAACATTTTATGAAAGAATACATCGGATTTATTTGGAACACTGCCATGTTCGAAATTATTTTAGATCATTGATTGACTATTTGACTTGTTTATGTTGGAAAAACCACATAAAACAGGAATAGCCTACTCCTCATGCTGGCTTCAATAATGTCATATTCAAAGCATATACATTTAAACGCTTTGTCTTTTAAAACTTGTTACGCCTTTTAACAAAAAAAAAAAGAAATCTTCTCTTGCGTTACTCTCTAGATCTCTCTATCGGAATATATTTAATCCTTCAGGATAGATTGCTCCCCATTTCCTATTGTTTATCGTGTATTCTCAGTCTTCAGATCTAATAGGACTAGCATGAAAGCTGCAATACAACCTTTAATTGAATGAAAAATTGAATGAAGAAATGGGCAATGAAAAAGTGAAACAACTGAATGAACATGTTAAAGGAAATATAACATTCCCTATACGGTGACTAAAGAGGTTCGATACAAATTTTCAGATTACAACAACCTTTAATTGAATGAAAAATTGAATGAAGAAATGGTCAATGAAAAAGTGAAACAACTGAATGAAGATGTTAAAGGAAATATAACATTCCCTATACGGTGACTAAAGAGGTTCGATAAAATTTTCAGATTACAACAACCTTTGATTGAATGAAAAATTTAATGAAGAAATGGGCAATGAAAAAGTGAAACAACTGAATGAAGATGTTAAAGGAAATATAACATTCCCTATACGGTGACTAAAGAGGTTCGATAAAAATTTTCAGATTACAACAACCTTTAATTGAATGAAAAATTGAATGAAGAAATGGGCAATGAAAAAGTGAAACAACTGAATGAAGATGTTAAACGAAATATAACATTCCCTATACGGTGACTAAAGAGGTTCGATAAAATTTTTAGATTACAACAACCTTTAATTGAATGAAAAATTGAATGAAGAAATGGGCAATGAAAAAGTGAAGCAACTGAATGAAGATGTTAAAGGAAATATAACATTCCCTATACGGTGACTAAAGAGGTTCGATAAAAATTTTCAGATTACAACAACCTTTAATTGAATGAAAAATTGAATGAAGAAATGGGCAATGAAAAAGTGAAACAACTGAATGAAGATGTTAAACGAAATATAATATTCCCTGTACGGTGACTAAAGAGGTTCGATAAAATTTTTAGATTACAACAACCTTTAATTGAATGAAAAATTGAATGAAGAAATGGGCAATGAAAAAGTGAAACAACTGAATGAAGATGTTGAAGGAAATATAGCATTCCCTATACGGTGACTAAAGAGGATCGATAAAATTTTCAGATTACAACAACCTTTAATTGAATGAAAAGTTGAATGAAGAAATGGGCAATGAAAAAGTGAAACAACTGAATGAAGAAGTTAAAGGAAATATAACATTCCCTATACGCTGACTAAAGAGGTTCGATAAAAATTTTCAGATTACAAAAACCTTTAATTGAATGAAAAATTGAATGAAGAAATGGGCAATGAAAAAGTGAAACAACTGAATGAAGATGTTAAAGGAAATATAACATTCCCTATACGGTGACTAAACAGGTTCGATAAAAATTTTCAGATTACAACAACCTTTAATTGAATGAAAAGTTGAATGAAGAAATGGGCAATGAAAAAGTGAAACAACTGAATGAAGATGTTAAAGGAAATATAACATTCCCTATACGGTGACTAAAGAGGTTCGATAAAAATTTTCAGATTACAACAACCTTTAATTGAATGAAAAATTGAATGAAGAAATGGGCAATGAAATTTTCAAGTTACAATAAACTGGGCCCCAACGGCTATCCTGTTATGTGAACACTTCTGCTAACGGGATCAATCCTAAGACCATCTCCTCTAACTCGAAAATAAGTTCAAAACAGAAAATTATTTGTGTTTTGGATAAAAAAAAGAACAACAACAAAAATGCAATGGGTTATACTCCCAAATTTTACAATATAAACAAAATTGACGTTTTTTTAAAGGTGGCAAAAGTGAACAAGACCAGGATAAAATTTTACTGGTAAATTTATCAAACTGAAAAAAGCTAATACTTTGATCTTGGAAACCAAAAGAAAAACTGCCGAAAATCACCGCATTCTTTTCTCTGAATTATTTTCTGGGATGACCTTTTGAAGCGTGATCCTAAAACCTTTATACAGGGGCTCACTAAAAATTAAAATGGAAATTTATAAATTTTCAAAACAAAAATCTAGTTGTCGCGAGTAGAGACACTGCCAATACAAGAACAAACGGTTTCAGAGGTGGAAATAGTGGAATAATCCGGTGTTTGGTTTTAGATTTGGAAATTCTAAAAACATTATTCCTGGAATATCAGGTCTTTGACCAATTGACTTAAGAGTATACTTTTCCTCCTTTGTTAGGCAGTTAAGAAATTGAGAAGCTTCTCATTCAAAAGTAGATCTCAAGTTCTGCAAGATGCTGTCAAACAATATTGAGTGATGCCTTCATGAAAAAATTTCGTTTTCGAGACTACTAAGAACGGAGTCCATAATATGTCAAGGAGTTACACACTGTATTTCAGGGGTGTCGTTTCGGAGGGCAAGGGGGCAGTCCCCTCCCAATTAAAAATTCTGGAGCTACTCCTCTGCTGTATTTATTGTGTATTATATGCATTATTATACAATTTTTTGACTAAACCCTTATTTCCATGCCTAAAAGTTTGTTTCAAGCTCCCCTAAGTCTCCTTCCGCGTTCACGTCCGTGTTTCTGGTCTTACCTTTGTGTTTCAAATGCATATTAAGGGACTTTATACAAAGACTCCTAATGTTTGCCCTACAGGATAAATTTAAAGTTGAAAATTGTTTTCTAAATAGTTATTGAAAATGTTTTACTTAATTAACGGCAAAAAATCTTCGATTTGGTTTAATCCATTTCCTTTGAAATAAGTTGGATCGTCCCAAAAACAAGATTGTCTCCAATATATTCTTCCTGTGCGTCCAAACAAGTATTTTGTCCTTGCGTCTTGGGTTGTGATCTAGCGTCTCTGCGTATAGCGTAGATCAAGCTGTAAGAGCCTAAGAGACCGTTCACGCTAGTGAATAAGGCGTATAATTCATAAAATTATGCGCGCTGTACATGAAAATCTGTGGTAAAATTTGTACACGTTTCTCTCAGTGTGTTAAAAATTAATAGAAGCAAGTCCTATTTTCTGTGCTAAAAATTTTACTTGGGCTATTCGAAGCAAATAGGCAACCGACTTTCGCGTCACGTGTGTATTTAAGAACGAAACGAAGAAAAGTTTAGTATTTTATTTTTCCAGAAATGAATTAATGAACTGGAAAATTAATGGAATTTTTTGATTTTTTCTTATTGAGATTATGAGGAAGAGAGAATATGGATTCTGCTAATGTAATGAAATGGCAGTTGTGGAAACCGCAACAACTTTAAACTTGCTGTGATAACTGAAAACATTTGGTGTACAAATTTTTTTCAATAATAAACGGCCGTGGAGAATAAGGATTATACACGTAGGCTACAATTTTTTTTTTTTTTTTTTTTTTTTTTTTTGTTTTTTTTTGATTTTTTTTTTTTTTTTTTTTTTTTTTATGTGAAAGAATACGTAGACGAAAAAAATGAAGTAAATATTGAGATCCTCGAGGAAGTGCAAGTGAACAAAATTTTAGTTGTATTTCTCAGTCAGAAAAATCAACTGCCCTAGACAGAACACTTAAATAGTTGGAGCAGAAGAAAACAACTATGCAGGCGCTTAGGAATAAATATCTCTGATTTCAACAGATGTAAAAAACTGCCAAATTGTATGGGCCAACAACTGAGAATAGTTCTACCAAAGATGGCACATGAAGTGGGTCGGAATCCTTCCCAATATGTCAGTACCATGGTTTCCGAATTTAACCATCATCGTCAAGGTTTGATTATTCAAAACACAACCTAAGTAGAGCAGACATGTACGCAGCTATTTATTTTGGGGGTCAGAGGTTTTGAGGGGGGACAATTATGAGAAACACAAAAATAGAGAAATTCTTTTGGAAAATTTGTGCAGTAGAAAGTATTCTTTATAATCTCGAGATTTTTGGAGAGCACGGACCCACAGGTCCCCTTGCTTGCGTGCCTCATGAATGGTCTTGAACTTTGACCATCATTTGGCCTTGTGGACCATCTGGCATAGAGGTGCTCTTTCGTCGGCCGATGAATGCAGAGGAACAGTTCTATCTTAGCAATTAATCATTATTTTCTACCACCCGATAAGTGGATGCAGTGCAATGTCTTTAGCAGAACGAGGGTCCAAATGAATCCAGGCTGCCGGCTAATATACATTAGCTTGAAAGGAGTAAATGATAGAATGTTTTAACGTTAGCTTATGGTTATTGGTCGTCTTCTATCAGCATTTTGACAAGGCATATTGGAGCCAGTGTTATCAGGTGCCTGGTATAGGATAGCTCAGCCATAAAAGCAAATCTTTGACGAATGCGCCTTTTTCTGAGAAATAATGTGCCAACTACTACTACTACTAACAACTGACCGCAGCACCAAACCGCCTGAGACCAACACAGCTACGCACGCTCCTCCTCCATCCCAATCTATTCAAAGCCTCCCTCTTTACACCCTCCCAGGAAGTTCCCATTTCCTTTAAATATTTCTTTATGACAACCTTCCACCACAGACGAGGACAACCTGCTTTCCGTTTGGTTGGCCGAAAAGGACAATTTTCGGCAAACTGCCATCCTTCATCCGCAGAGCGTGCCCTAGCCATCTCAACCTTTCTTTCATTATAGCCCTAGAAAGCAGGATTGAACAACATTTTTCGTACAGCCTACTGTTTGAAATACGGTCAGTCAGCCGGGTACCCAGAACAATCCGTAGGCAATTTCTCTGGAATACATTTACCAAATCTTCATCCGCTTTTCGGAGCGTCCATTCTTCAGAGCCATATTTGACCGCTGTCATCACTGTAGCTTCCAATATTCTAATCTTGGTTTGCAGACTGATCAATCTTTTCGTTGCCCAACGTCACCTTTTCATCGTCACTTATTCCTAGCCTTAGTGACTTAGTCTTTTTAACATTAATTTTCAAACCTATTCTAGCACCCTCAACTCGCAAAACCTCTACAAGTTCATTCATTTTGCTCACACTTTCATCTAGGATGGTTAAATCATCAGCATAATCTAAGTCCAGGAGACTTTTTCCTCCCCATTTGATTCCGTGGTCTCCCATTGCCTTTCCTGTGCTCCTTAAGACAAATTCCATCAAAATCATCCATATAAAGGGGGATAGAACATTACCCTGATTAACTCCTGATTTAATACAAAACCAGCTTCTAACCTCATTTCCTACCTTAACCGCAGCAGTGTTATCCTCGTACATAGCACTAATCACTTTAATATATTTGCCTGGTATACCATACAAGGATAAGATCTTTGCTAAATCTCTTCTGTCAACAGAATCGAACGCTTGCTCATAATCTATAAAACTGAGGACCAAAGGTGTTTGACAACTTAGGCAATTATTAACTTAATAGTGAAAATTTGGTCGACACTGGCAATAATATGCCAAAGTTGTGATTTTTCAAAATGTTTGCTTTGAAAAATTCTACTGCTAGTTTGAAGAACTAAATGCACAACTACCTAAAAAAAAGAACCCAAGTGGCGCAAATTCACCCCATTTGGCAACAATGATCGGAGTATACAAGTTTTATTCACGGCTGAGTCGGATCTGTCGATCTCACGGGCGTTGTCATCAATGGGTTTTCAGCAATGCCATCAATCGAAAAATATCCCACAGAAAAACCTGTTCAACGATCCCTAAAAATCGGACATGATAGAAGAAGCAAAAGAAGAAATCTAACACTGATTAATTTGGCGCCAAAACTATCAAATACAGGTTTGGTATCATGCCTTATCACCCTTGTAGCTAAGGCATTTGACATTTTTATCTTTCATTCAAAGGATTGCAGCGATCCATCAAATAAAACCACAACTATGATGCCGAGTTTAAAACTTCGTGATGAATGGGCAGACATATAGGTTTGAAAACAGGTAGACCAAATTAAATAAGAAGTGTAACCCCTTACTATTAGACTTTAGTTGTCCTGATCAATTATATCACACCTCTGAGAGCTTTATTCTTTGTTTTAAATTAACAGGCATGCGGGGGCAAGACAGTACCCACAGAGGGGGTTAGCAGTGTTTGACCCCCCCCCCCAAAAAATGTTTGTCTGACTCGTAAAAACGTAACAAAAATGGAAATAAACAAATTTTTAATGCTTTTTTGAGTTTTTTTGTAATCCCCCCCCGAAAAAAACTTTGAGTACCCCCCCCCTCGAAAAATCCCGGGTTTGGCCTTGTGCGGGGGCAATTTATGATCACACTATGCAAGACAAATTCTAATTAACCAATCGAGCGGTGGAATCGGATGAGGTACATCTGTGCCACATGGGTGTTTTTTAGATAGTACTGCATATAATTTTTCAAATCAACAAATTTCTCAGAACGAATTCTTCTGAAAAACTGCACCTTTGGCGCTCTTCATATATATGCAGAGCCGTTACTAGGGTTGATGGTACCCGGGGGAAAAATTAATTACAGCACCCACTTCCAACACCAATATAAGCCAAAGAAGTCAAAAAGTTTAATCACAGAAGGGCAACCCACCCCCTCCCCCTTCCCGGCACCCCTCCAGCCGCGGGACCCAGGGCAGCTGCCCCAGTCGTCCCCCTCCTCTTTGAACGCTCTGCATATATGGCTGATCTGTCTAATACCAGGCATATGACAGCATTGTGCATTAGAAATAGGTCTATCTATCTGTTGAGCTTGTTAGATAATAGCGTGGCTAAGTATTGTTTAATTTCAGTTTGTATTTTCATTAATGAAATATTCCTTTGTATGGGCTTTTAGTTTTATGTATTTGGTTTTAATGACTTTTATGAAATGTGTTTTTTATTTAATTTTATTCATCATATACACTTGCTAATCACAACCCATGTTGCCCTGGAGCTTTCCATGGATATCATGTTGGTATTTGTTTCCTACACTTGATACGAGACAATCAAACAGGGTATCATTCTGGCAATTAAAAGTTGTGATAGCTTAATAAAGTAGGCACTTCTTTTCTATTTGTGGAATTTCCTTCAACTTTTCATTTAAACCTTTTAAGCCTTTTTTTCAGATATCTAATTTTCACCTGCATCATTATAATTACTCAAATGACAACAATTTCTTTATTGCATATGCTTGAAGGCAGGTAGGCTAAATACGCAGTAAATTATTTCAATGGAGGCAGGTCCGCATTTGGGTAATGGCCCATAATAGTAAAAAGAAACACATAATAAAACACAAAATACAAAAATATAGGAAAATATGGGACAGTTCGGTAAAACATGCACATAGGGAGGGGGTCGCCCTAAAGGTCTCCACTCTAAGTGTGTGTATGCTCAAGGAGGGGGTCTAACATCACTGTAAATATGACTCTATATTGGAGAAAGTCAAACTTAAAGGCTGGTGATTGTAATTATAGGCAGTTATATACTTTAAGCCAGTAAATAAGTGCTGAGACTAACTATACATGAGAATAACTATATAATAACTGTATATGATGCATTCCAAAAAAGCAAAGAACGAAGAAAAACAATTAAGGAAGAAAAACAACCAACGGCGATATCCAGTCAGTGAATAAACCAAAAATATAAAGCAAACAATTTGCAAAGAAGCCGTCCTATGCAGCATAGAGACCTTGGAATTTAGCTTATCTTCTAACTTATGTTTTTAGTTCAATTTAGCTTATTTGTCCATATTTGTTGGCTCATTGGACGATTTTGCCGGCACATTCCTTATATCCCCCTCCAAACTTAAAACCCTAGCTGCACCCCTGGGCCTATTTGTAAAAGAGAGAAATTACCTTTTGAAGTTAGCCGACTAAAAGGATACCTGAACTCCAAAAGGTTAGTTTTTTCTTTTGAACTGAGACCGGCTTAGCGGCCATCTTTGCCGAAACATCTGCTTTATTTTTTGGATACTCACTGGCTGAAGATCATCCTTGCTTCGTTTTTTGTTTTCCAATTACTTTTCTTCGATCCTCGTTTTTTTTTTGTCGGA
Organism: Artemia sinica; assembly: GCA_027921565.1. Classification (NCBI taxonomy): domain Eukaryota; kingdom Metazoa; phylum Arthropoda; class Branchiopoda; order Anostraca; family Artemiidae; genus Artemia; species Artemia sinica. Next base: position 75,974,550 of record CM051259.1, read on the forward strand.
CTTCATGCCAGACACGCAGGAAGGAGGGTAGAGCCTGGGAACTATTAATTTCAAAAATGTATTTTAAAAATTAATTTTCCATGTGGATCGGTACAAGTGTAGGTACACGATTAAAATTGGTACTCTTCTATTAGCTGGACTCTTTTTATATCTCAAACTCGAGACATGTTGAAATAACCGTTTTTCAACGGGATGATACAAGACTCCGCTGTAGAGAAATACAATGTATAGCGTGGTTTTAATTGCGTGTATGATATTTTAAGTGTTGTTTTTTGTTTTGTTTTTTTTTGGGGGGAAGAGGTACCTAGGTTAGGTTTAGGTTACGTATTTAATATATGCTATGCTTCGCCCCCACTCCACCCCCCTAATGTGCAAATATATAGCCCAAATTTGTTTCTGAACTATTATATAGTCATCCTATTTTATTTTATTTCATTAGCATTAACCAAACTAGCACTATATAAAGAGTCCAGTTAATAGAAGAGTACCTTTAAATTTGACTACACTATTCAAGCATCCTCTTAAAAAAGGAAGTTTTATACATCATTAAGCCCTAGTCTGGCTCTCTTTTACGTGTTCTGTGATGAAAGATGACACGGCACCAACAAAAGATATTGCATGGGCCCATATATTTCTCATTGCCTTTAAGGAGATGGTGGGTTGTCCTCTGAATCAATTGATTTCCCACCAAGGGACAAAACTCATCCCATGAACTACGATGACTTATAGCCTCTTTTCCCAGGGATCGAAATACGGAGATACATGGAAAATTTCCATAAAGTGCTTATCAGAATTTATACACAAATAAAGCCCTCAAATTATAGCCTAGACCAATCCGTCATTCTATAACTACGTTGTAAATTTGCTTGAGAATTTGTATCCGCTTAAACAGTACTCTTGAAAAATACATCAATTTTAAAGCTTTTCAAATATTCTTTGTTGGATTTGTTGCCACCCCTTTCATCAACGCCCTGGTATTCATAATCCTTCCTCTGCTAAGACAGCAGTAGTAAAACAATTTTTCCAGTTGTTATTCATCCTTTCATCATCAGATTAACCACAAAAAGAAAGTGTTGTAACACTTACCTTCTGTTTAAAAGGCTTCTAGCATAGTATATAGAACGACAATTTTCCATAAAAGTACACTAATGAAGTATATAATGGCTGACTAAAGAGTAAAAAATCACACCATCAAATTCAGCATATCAGAGCACCCTAACGTAGAATTTCAAGCTCGTATTTAAAAAATGTGGAATTTTTTTTTTTTGCCAGAAAAAAATGGATGCGTGTTTATTTTATAAGGCTTATAAGGTTTATGGGATTTTTCTAACTATCTTTAGTTAATCAATTCTTTGCTACAGCCTTGTATAATTTGGTAAAATCTGATAATAATCTTATTAACCTGATTGTAAAATATGCCGCTGTCAATGCATTGTTACTTCAACTGACATCAGCTGTTACAACTGATTACACAGGTCACTTTGTCAATAAATCCTACACACAGACAACACGTGACAAGACGTACGCCTTGTGACAACATATTGGATACGACTGTGCCGCTCGTCTGAAAGTGCTCAGGTTCGATCCCTACTACCGTAAAGAAACTGAATCATAGCACAATAATTTTTATTTTTAATTTTGCAACGAATTTTCATAAACTTGGAAAGAACAATTTAAAGCAATAACCATAAGAATAAGATAATATTAGGAACGATACACGCGCAAAAATTGAGTGATTTTTTCTTTGAAAATTTTCAAAATTGCTGCAAAACATTTGTTTTTCCCAATAAGATAAGATATAGCCGAAAACTTCATGTATAACTGAAACTGAAAGAAACAGAGTGTTGATACCAATGAACATGTCAAACGAATCGAATTTTGATGTTTATTTAAAATATATAAAATACATCAAGTTTAATGTAACTCATCAAAACATGCGCGCCTCAGAAAATTTCCTGGTTTTCAAAAAGGGGAACAACTCCATTAAAAGTCAATGGATCTTAAAGAAAATTATATCATCAGATGCAGCATATTCGAGAACCCTGTTGTAGAAATCTCAAGCTCCCATCTGCAAAACGTGGAATTTTGTATTTTTTCCTAAAAAAGGATCATTGATGCGTGTTCATTCATTTTGTTATTCTCTAATGTTTGTTTGATTTACTCAGGGGTAATTGCATCGAACCAATAGTCCTAGAACATCAGGGAAGGGCTCATTTGAACGGAAATTAAAAGTGATAGTGCCCTTTTTAAGTGACCAAAAAGTTTGGAGGGCAACTAGCCCCTTTTTTCCTCAAAGTCGTCCGATCAAAATTTGAGATAGGCATTTTGTCCAGCATAGTTGAAAGGCCCAATAACTATGCCTTTGGAGATAACTTGACTCTTTGATCACTCTTTAGTTCACTCTTTAGTCGGGGAATTTTTGAATGAGCAGCATTTTAAGTAAAACATGAGGAGCATCGAGTATTCTACGCTTACCGATAAAAAAAAACAAAAAAACAGGGCAATTCAAGAGCAGTATAAAGGCACGCAATACAGAGGAGGGGGCATACAAGAAAACGCTGCCCAGTACAAAATCATTAGATTTTGCATTTTTGACATACTTTCAAATTTGTTGGGAAGGAGGGGGGTTCTCAAAAGTTCTCTTGAAGAAGATTTTGTTACTCTTCTGTGTGTACAGATATAACCTCAGGAGCTCCAGAAGCCGAGGTTGATTATTCACCTATTCTGGGGCTTATTATGGTTGAGGGAAAGAGAAAAAGATTGATTACTATCCAACACTTATGTATTAAAAGTGTGCTTGAATCCCGCTCATTTGCTTTTGCGACGTATTTCTGTAAACTAATCGAATTGTTTCGCATCATTGAACAAATATCATTCAAAACCTGATTCATTATTCTGCATAAGATTTTAAGCCAATAAAAAGACTAAACTATTCTTGAGTCACAACATTTTTTACGCGTAAACTCTCAGTTTCTCAGTGGCTGAGGGACAATACTGAAAATTATTAGAGTTAGCAATTAAAAATGAAAAAGTTTCGTTTAATAATAAGTAAGGTGAAGTGCTTGATAATCAGTTTTGAATTCATTTAACACAGAATATGTAGGTGTTTTCCAATAAATAACGGTGATTATATAATGTGATTAAAAAAATGAATTTTTTCTGCTGTAATAAAGCGATCCAACAACAATGAGTGGCTAATTTATTTATTGAACTAACCCCCAACAAGGGAAAATGTCACCTTTCAAAACAAGATTTTTTTTTTTACTTAATCAAGACTTTTTTTCAAAACGAGAGAAAATGCCACCTCTGAAGAGCCAAAATATGAAGCTAGTCAAATTTTTAATTTGCGCTTATATTGAAAAATAAAAAGCAATGTTAACAACGTTTTTATTTACATTTTATTGAAAAAATGTAAAAAAAAACATTTCTAAAAGGGAAATAAGTTATCAGGAATGAGTGGGGCCAACCCCTAACATTAAGTATGGTTGGCCCACACTCGTGTTCACTTCATAGATGCATTTACGAGAAAAGTCGTCGCTTGAAGATTGAAAAGTAATAATAATAGCTTAGTATTTGGAAGATACATCGCTTGATCGCATAGCTTACTCTTAACTTATGTTTATTGACACCCAATTGTACAGCCAATATATTAAAAATAATTACTTTTAGTATCTGGCAATAAAGCCAAAAGCAGGAATTGTAAATCTGAAAGTGCTCAACTGGGACCTAATTTTCAGTAATTTGGTTCTAGTAAATCTAAGCGACAGATTGGAAAGAAAGTCTTAGGGAAATATAGTTTGGATAGTAACTAGGACTGAAATAGGTGCAAAAAAATACTGCCTGACGAAAGTGAGGCATTCAACTAAAAAAAAATGGTGCCTTGGACTATCTCATAACGTAATATTTACAATAAATTATTAAAAACCTTCCAATGCATACAGTTGTTTTGCGAAAAAAACTGAAACCTTGACAAACCAAAAAACTGGTACAATGTTCTTATCCGTGCTCCGTTTAGTTTGTGTTGTTTCCTCAAAGGTTTGCTGAGAAATTTACAAATCTATAAGATTTCACGAACTCGGCAGCGCTGCTGAAATTATAGGATCTGAGTTCCATGCTATCGCGGGGTAACAATTCAAATCTCAATCACTTATCAGTATTTGCCAAGGTGGCGCCCACTTTCCGTCACCCGGTGTACATATCTGGACGCCATGTATGCCAGACAGTTCCGACATGCTCGACATAATTTACACCATACATAGCACACTCCCACCACCCTTTGCACGGCCACCTGGTGTAAGTGATTTTTGAAAGTGGGTACCCCCTTGTTATTTGTATTAATTTCGTGTATCCTATATATTGACCTGTTTACAATATTGGGTCGAGGACTGGATCCTGACTGCCGCAGGGGCCCCATTAGTGTCTCAAAGTAATCAAACGAAGAAGAAGAAGGCAGTGGTGCTAAGCTAAAGAATATTCGGTTGAAATGGGACTCATATTTCCGAGACCTAAAATTGAGACTTAAAAAAAAAACTCGACAAACAAAAATAATATTAGTAATCTACTATATAAGAAAATTACTAAGGTTTAAAAAATATTAAATACTTCCATTACTCTTGAAAAAAGCACAAAAGTTTATTTTCTCGGAAATTTCGGCGAAATTTCTTTGTCAATTGCTCAGAAAAGTGAAATGGAACACAAGCTTCTCAAAAGAACTTCAGGGAAGCGGAGAGAGGACAGAATCTTTTACTTTCAGTCAGAAATTTCTCAGAAAAATCAAAAATTACGAACAGCTTTATTGTGTCAAAATACAGTGGTTGAAAAATATTTTTTGCCTTTAAAAGGTATAATTTTTCGCCGAATCTATTATGAAAAACTTCAAATTCGGTATTTCACACTTACTTTGTCTGGAATTTCAACGAAATTTTTGCGTAGCTTTCTCAGGAAACGGAAACGAAGTCTCTCAACGTCGCTTCACACAAGCGATAATAAAACATATTTTTCGTCTTCACTCCGAAATTGTCTTAGAAAAACTGGGAAACAGCTTTAGGGTGTCAAAAACGGTTATTGAAAAAATATTTTAGACACAAAAAGATATAACTTGTTACTGAATCTATCAGAGGCAACGCTATAGCGTTGCCTATAGTAAAGACCATACGGCTTCAATGTTTTATTATTATTGTTATTTATTTATTTTTTTCCCAGAGGCATCATATGAAAGGGGTCGTCATAGAAACTTCAAAGAGGGCTCATTCGAATGAAGATCGAGAGTTCTAGTGTCCTTCTTAAGGGCCAAAAGTGATTGGAGGGCAACTAGCCCCCCCCCCAACCCATCATTCCCCCCTACACATCCAATCAAATGTTTGGGATAACCATTTTGTTCAGCGTAGTTGATTTCCAGATAGAAAATATGTTTTTGAGGAGAACACTCCCCCACAACCCTCAGGGCAAGGGTTTTAAGTTATGCCCTGGGGGCATATAAGGTTTTTATAGAAGGAGTTGTCGTGAAAAATTCAAAAAAAGCTCAGTCGATTGGAATTCAAAGGGCTAGTGCCCTTTTTCTGGGCACTATGATTGCAGGAAAGTGATTGGAGGGTAACCAGCCCCCCCCCCCTACGCCCATCATTCCCCCAAACACATCCAATCAAAATTTTGAGATAGCCATTTTGTTCAGCGCAGTTGATTTCCAGATAGAAAAGATGTTTTTGAGAAGGACACTTTTCCACAACCCTCAAGGCAAGGGTTTTAAGTTATACCCTGGGGGCATATAAGGTTTTTAGAGAAGGCGTTGTCGTAGAAACTTCAAAAAAGGCTCATTCGATTGGAAATTCAAAGGGCTAGTGCCCTTTTTAATAGTCGAACGTTATTTGAGGGCAACTAACCCCCTATCACGCCCACCTTTTCCCCAAACACATTCAATCAAAATTTTGAGACAGTCATTTAATTAAAAGTAGTTTTAAATTCTGGAAAGTAGGCTTTTGAGGATGACAAATCCCCCACAGCCCTCAGGGCAAGGGTTGTAAGTTATGCCCTGGGAGCATATAAGGTTTTGTATAGACAACGTTGTTATAGAAACTTCAGAAAGGGCTCATTCGATTGGAAATTTAAATGACTAGTTCCCTTTTTAATAGTCGAAAGTGATTCTAAGGCAACTGACACCCCTTCCACGCCCACCATTTCCCCAAACACATCCAATAAAAATTTTGATATAGCCATTTTGTTCAACGTAGTTGAAAGTTCTGAAAATTATGTATTTGAGCAGGACATTCCCCCCACAGTCTTCAAAGGTTTGGGTGATAAGTTATGCCCTGGGGGCATATATGGTTCTTATGGAAGGAATGCTCGTATAAACTTCAGAGAGGGCTCATTTGATTGGAAGTTGAAAGTTCTAGTTCACTTTTTACGCGTCAAAAGATATTGGAGGGTAACCAGCTTCCCCCCCCCCCCAAATCCTTTTTTCCCAAATGCATCCAATAAAAATTTTAAGATAGCTATTTTGTTAAAAATATTTCAAAGATCACATAACAAAAATTCCGGTGTCGACACAACCCACCAGGGCAGGCGTTGTAAGTTATGCCCTGGGGGCATATATGGGTCTTATGGAAGGGATGCTCGTATTAACTTCGAAGAGGGATCATTTGATTGGAAATTGAAAGTTCTAGTTCACTTTTTAAGAGTCAAAAGAGATTGGAGGGCACCTAGCCCCCCCCCCCCTCCTCGCCCTTTTTTCCTCAAACCCATCCGATAAGAACTGTGATATAGCTTTATTTTTAAACTAGTTCAATGACCATATAACGAAAACTCAGGGTCAACAGAGCCCCCCCCCCCAGGGCCCGAGGGTAGGTGTTGTAAGTTATGCCCTGGGGGAATATATGGTTCTTATTGAAGGGATGCTCGTAAAAAAATTCAGAAATGGCTCATTTGATTGGAAATTGAAAGTTGTAGTTAAGTTTTTTATAGTCAAAATAGATTGGAGGGCAATTAGCCCCCCCTCCCCACACCCCTTTTCCCCCAAATGCATCTAATAAATATTTTGAGATAGCCATTAAGTTAGAAATTTCTCAAAAGACACTGTAGGTTTTAGACTTTTACAGTGAGAGAAGGAGGTCATACCCAAACTCTCGTTTGTAGTGATTTATGTTCGTTTCAAGCTTGATTTGCATATTCAATTTAAGTTTCACTCGTTTTAAGATTTATTTATTAATTTAAATTAATATCTATTGTATGTTTGTTTACATTGATTGTTTATTTAATTTCTGTTCGTTTTAAGTTTCACTTATGCTTCAATAGGAAAATATTTTTTTCGTTTTAAGCTTGATTTTCATATTCAATCTAAGCATTACTCGCTTTAAGATCTATTTGTTCATTTATATTATTACTTGTTGTATGTTTTTACTATGATTGTTTATTTAATTTCTGTTCGTTTTGGGTTTCATTTATTCTCTAATACTAATTTCTGGTCGTTTTGAGTTTGAATTTTAAAAGGTATTTGTATCTGCTGAGCTTAAGTTTAAAATAGCCTTTACTTTTCTTTGAAAAACTTATTTTTCGGAAAGTTTTTTTTTATTAATATTCTGAAAAGCCTTAAATTCAGTATTTCAGAGTTTACTTTGCCCGAGCTTTCGACAAGATCTCTGAGTAGCAAACTCAGAAAATTTAAATGGAAAGCAAGTATCTCAAAAAGGTTCAAACAAGCGATAACAGAACAGATTTTCCATATTCACTCGGAAATTTCCTCATGAAACCGCAAATGGAAAACAGTAGTGGGGTGTCAAAATACATTGGTTGAAAAACATTCTTGGGAATAAAAAGGTGTAATTTGTTACCAAATCTATTATGAAAAAGCCTCAAATTAGGTATTCCATGTTTACTTTGTTTGAGTTTTCTATGAAATTTCTGAGTAGCCTGCTCAGAAAAACAAAATAGAACCTGAGTTTCTCAACAGACCTTCACACTAACATTATAACAGGTTTTTATTATTCACTCGGAAATTTCCTCATAAAACCGCAAATGGAAAACAGTAGTGGGGTGTCAAAATACAGTGGTTGAAAAACATTCTTGGGAATAAAAAGGTGTAATTTGTTACCAAATCTATTATGAAAAAGCCTCAGATTAGGTATTCCATGTTTACTTTGTTTGAGTTTTCTATGAAATTTCTGAGTAGCCTGCTCAGAAAAACAAAATAGAACCTGAGTTTCTGAACAGACCTTCACACTAACACATAACAGGTTTTTATTATTCACTCGGAAATTTTCTCCGGAAACCCGTAAATGGAAAACTGGATTAGAGTGACAAAACACAGTGGTTGAAAGATGTTTTTGGGCATAGCAAGGTGCAACTTTTTACCAAAATTTGGCTTATTTCAGTTTTGGAAAAAAAGCCTCAAGTTGGATATTCGTTATTTCACGTTTATTTTTTCAGAGCATTTGAAGAAAATTATGAGTATTTTTGGTAAATTTAAATAGGACGTAAGCCTCTCTATTGAACTTTGCACAAGCGGCAATAGAATAGATTTTTCGCTTTCACTAAAAAATTTCCTAAGAAAACTGTGAATGGAAAACGGTTTTAGAGCAGCACAACACGCTGGTTGAAAAAAAGAACTCGGGCTCAAAAAGACATGATTTTTTTCAATTTAGTTCAAACTATAGTTTCAAAGAGTTCGTGGTAAGGAACTGTATGTCTGAAGCCACCGGGCTCAATAGTCACCGAAAAGAATCAAAAGAATCGGATTTTTTGCTGATTTCAAATATATACGTTTCATTAAGTTTAATGAATTATAGCCATCAAAAGTTACGAGTCTGAGAAAATTTGCCTTATTTTTGAAAAAAGGGGTAAACCACCACTAAAAGCCTAGAATCTTAATGAAAATCACACCATCAGATTTTTCTATTTTTCTGTTTTGTGATATTTTTTTATTGTGTTTTTTCTGCTTTTTTTGTGTGTTTTTCCTCAGGGGTGATCGTATCGACTCAGTGGCCCTAGGATATCGCAAAAGGGCCATTCGAACGGAAATTAAAAGTTCTAGTGCCCATTTTAAGTGACCAAAAAAATGGTCACTTAATCCCCCAAAATCCCAGGGGAAGGGCTGCAAGTTATGAGCTTTACCCATGGTTTACGTATAGTATTGGTTATTGGGAAGTATACAGATGTTTTCAGGAGGAATTTTTTCTAGTGGGGGGATAGGGAAGAGCGGGTTACATGGAAGGATCTTTCCATGGAGGAATTTTTCATGGGGGATGGGAATATTCCATGAAGGGGGCGCCGGATTTCCCAGTATTATTTAAAAACGATAAGAAATTAAATAAAAAAACAAAGATTTTTCAACTGAAAGTAAGGAGCAACACTAGAACTTAAAATGAACAGAAATTATTACGTATATGAGGGGGTTCGTCCCTTCATCAATACCCTGCTCTTTATGCTAAAGTTCTTTAGTACATTCAAAAGAGATATTTATTCTAATAAAACGGCCGTTGTGATTCAGGGGTCATTCTTAAAGAATTGGAACAAAATTCGAAATTGAGCGTAAAGAGCGAGGTATTGACGTGGTGGTGAATCCCCTTATATACGTAAAAATTTCTGTTGGTTTTAAGTTTTAATGTTGATCCTTACTTTCAGTTTAAAATACTTGTTTTTTTATTTATTGCAAAAAGGCTCAAATTTGGTATCTGGTATTTCACATGTAGGTACAGGTGCATTATGCGGGCATCGCGAAGCAGTCAAGTTTGGTTAATGCTAATGAAATAAAATAAAATAGGATGAATATATAATAGTTTAGAAATAAATTTGGGCTATATATTTGCACATTAGGGGGAGGGGGTGTGGGGTAAATCATAGCATATATTAAATATGAGACCTAACCTAGGTACCTCCCCCCCTGAACTCCAAAAAAAACAATCGTTTAAACATTGTAATATCCATGAGTAACAACGCTTTGCAATCAATTTAGGTCTCTGAAATAGCCCGTTTGACGGGTTTTGTCGGGCGACTGTAGCATTTCCCGTTTGACCTTCCACATACAGTATATAGCGATGCCCGCAAAATGCACAAGTACCCACATGTATTTTCCTCTGAGCTTTTGGGGAAATTTCTGAGCAACTTGCTCAGAAAATTATAATAGAACACAAGTCTCTCTGTCAATTTGCCCACAAGCGAATTTTTTGGAGGAAATATGCTGGACTCCGGCAGTAAATGTACATTGGAGATATTTTGCTTCCAATAACCCTTGACAACTCGGGGTTTTTAAAATATTGCCAGCTTCAGGAAAATGTAAGGCGGAGTTAATTTAGGTTATATAAATTTTTCGTATATTAACATGAGCAGGGTTGCCACACTGGCCTGGAAGAATTTACTAAATCTCAGAGGAAAAATTTACTAAATCGTAACTGTTTTTTCTAAATGCTCAAAAAATTTTTTGAGCGCATCATCAACCGCATCACATGCATCATCAACCATCGATTTTATTATGTGAGGATTATCAATAGGATTTTCACGATTTTTTCCTTTTTTCCTCTTTACCTCTTTTCTCTGTCTTTTTCTCTTTTCCTTCGTTTCCCTTCAAATAAATCTACCGCTGTCGCTTGTCACTCGAATTTTTCTTTTATTATTATTATTAAAACTACAGATATTGCTGCTTAGGCTGACAACATCGATTCGTTTGAGTTATGAGAAGCGAAATATTTGTTTTTCCTAAAAAGCGTGAAGCTACTTCTTATTGGTTGAGGGCAGGAGTGGGCTTGGGCAGTACAGAAGCCATATCCACCTTTAAAGGTCTCTAACGGTGATACTAGACTATTTTCGTTCCACGGGGGCCAGTCATGACAGTTGGAGAAAGAGAAACAACAACCTTCTGCGAATTTTCACCACTCGGCTAACTACTGTCTTGTTGGTTCAAATAACTTCTTGCAGACTTGACCAAGTCCGGCAGCACCTGGAAGCAGTGAATTCAAAAGGGCAAAAGTTGTCTCACCACTCCTACAATATCTTACTGGGAGAAAGGATTCTACCAGAAACGGGTTGCAAGCGACACCCTGCCTAGTAAACCTTGTTTGTACTTGACAGCTTTTTCTTGCCATCTCCTTACAGGATGCTGTCCTGGCACCGATGAAGCACTCAAGAACCTCGAGTGCATCAATACTTCCGTTGATTTGTGCAGTTTCATATATTACTCAGTAATTTACTGTCTGAGTAGACTGTAGTTTACTGCTATTGGTAGTTATTTGTGCCCAAGAAACAAGAAACTGCCGTCAAGAGAAAACTTCTGATGATCCTAGCATTGTTTTGAGCCGATCACTTCTTTTTGATGATGAACTATCGACATGAAACTATTTATTTTATTACCTAGAGATTACTATCCTTAGAGGAACTTTATTTATTAAAATGATTATCTTCTCAAATCACAAATCAACTTTATCACAAATCAACAAATCAACTTTAGTAAACATATGAAAATCTTTGAATAAAGGATAAAAAAAAATTATGCCCCTTTACTACCTAGAGATCACCATCCTTAAAGGAACTTTATTTATTAAAATGATTATCTTCTCACATCACAAATCAACTTTATTACAAATCAAATCACAAATCGAATTTAGCGAACATATGAAAATCTTCAAATACAGGATAAGAAAAAAAACGAAAGACATATCCCTTCCAGTAGCTTCCAGGAAGACGAACAAAATTCCAGCCTCCCAGATGATATGACATACGCGCATCCAGACACCCAATGCAAGCAGGGGCAAAGTAGCAAATGTGGCAACTAGTTTCTTGTAGCCAAACCACCCTCGGATGGAAAAATGGTCGACAACTTTACGTTTAGTTGCATGCCTGGATAAACTTTCATCCACATTCAGTATTTCAACAAGGTTGTTAACTTTGTAAGTGCTCCAAGAAATGATCAGAGGAAAAAAACAGTCTGAACTATTCCTCAATGACCACAAAATGTATAACCTCCTCCTAAACAGTTAAAGAAGATTCTCTTGGTCTCCACCTTGAGATTCTTAGTACTAACTGTGGCGGTATCGACCAAGTCACTACTCCCCCATTTTCTCTGCGCATCATTTGTTTCGTGTGCATCATCGCAGCAACAGTTTATATCTTTAGCCTATTCCGAAGCTTTGTCTTTATGTTTGACAAAACCGAGAAATGCGGTTCTGATTCAGCAGACAAACGGGGGAGACAGCAGAGCTGCAACATAAATTTGCAAAGATCATCAAATATCAATTCCCCCCCTACCATCTTTCCCCGAACGCAAATTTTTCAGAACATATAAGGTTCAATTATGTCACTAAGTCTATTTTTCACAAAGTCTTTCCTAGACCCTAATTCTGACCCTTGCACATCAAGGATGTCTCTTTTTCCCTCTGTTTCTCTATCAGCAGTCCCCAACAAATTTGGAAATCAAACCATGAGCAGTACGAGTGTTCTGACTGAACGGCTCAAAGCAATGGCAGGATCGATGCACTGAAGGTTCTTGTGCGTTTCATCTTCGCTTTCAAACCTCTTGGCAGCCTGCCTACAGAGCTCTACATAATATGACCTGCAGTTTTTTTGGAATTCTGCAAGCTGCAGCAGAAAATTCGCATGACTGCTAGAATTGTTGGCGTCAGCTTCCGACAATAACAAATGACACCCAGTGTTTGCCCCGAGGTTCAATTTGCTCAGAGGAAGAATTACACTCTGGAACTTCTGATCCTACAGGGAGAGTTTCAAAACTTCCTCCTGTGCAGCCCTTTCTATCACACTGGGCTTCACAAAGTACTTCAATACCGAGATAAATTTAGCTCTGTTGCTACTTAGAATGCTGTAAACGCAAACTTCTCTGCTCTGAAACTCCAGATTAAGCACATTGATCTTCTTCAGCGTGAAAAACAGAAAAAACAGATATATTTTGCAGAAGGGATCGTTCATGAAACGATAAATCGGCCTAGCCTTCTCCCAACTATCCCTATTAGTGTCAGGGTTGCTATACTGATCAACCAGGAACAGAATCAAGGCACCCCACTGTTAAAAAAATTCTTTTAGCCACTACTTCAAGAGACAACCAATGTGATGCACTGATGGATAGCAGCCTGTGTTTGACAATATCTGTCAACTCTTGAAACTATTCATACTTCTTAACCCGTTTTGGACTGAAACAATATAGTTGACTAGGTCTCTAATAAAGTCTTTTGCACTTTCAGGTAAGAGTCTTGAAGCGTGAGAAGAGCACAGTGTTAAAGAGTTACTAGAACAGCCTAAGGTAAACAGGTGAGGCACCTGTTCTTTGAGTAGTGCACCAAGACCTCTTCTGTCTCCAGTACTGACTGCAAAATTTTCATTGGCAAGACTGATAATATTCTCAAGAGGAACGTCATGGCCATTGAGGAAGGACACTATCAACTCTTTTTGTCCACTGCAAGTCACATCTGTAATCTCTAACAGAGGAAGGAATTCTTCCCTGACAATTTTGTTTCTCTTGTACTTCACATTCACTACTAAACATTTTTGCCTTGATCGGTCGGTCGATTCGTGAACGATCAGAGAGAATTTCGTTTGCCTAAGCTCTTCGTTAGCTCCTCCAGCTCATAGTCTCCCAGAACATTCTTTATGACCCCGTCATTTTAGTTAGAGAAATTCGCAATTTTTTAGCAACTGAAGAGACAGGAAAGCATACATTCATTAACGGAATCTAAGTTTCACTCTTCCTAACCGAGACCTCTGCCGAAGCAATCCCTGCAGAGAGGCGAAGTTCGGCTTCAGCTACTAGTTTACATAATTTTGATTGATTTTCAGACTCTTTTTGGAAGCTATCATCAGAAAGCAGTGAAATAGCATGGAGGTTTTTCAATGTCTTTTGGTGTGCAATCAACAGGTTCAATATGACTGAAAACTGCTTTCAGATTGCATAAGACACATGTGTCATGACAACAGACAACCTGAAAATAAGCATCCTTTTGTTTATTGGCACATGGACTATAGGCTAGCTTGATTCCCTATCTTTGAATCATTTCTCCACGCACATCACAACAACAGGCCTAGTGTGTGTTTTACCTACATTGGGACGACACAACCATTAGGAAAAACCAGTCAAAAGGTTTCGGAGGACTCAATAGTGGTTTCTCGCCACACATTAGAAAAAAACACTTCATGGGTCAGTTTTTCCTCCCCTGTGAGGAACTACCACCTCAGTGGGTGCTGTACATCCTTTTTTGTTCTGTTTTTCACCACTTTTGAGCAAAAACTGACCATACATCCTTGTGCACCGAACGCACCTATTATTGTATTTACGAAAAAGGTAAACAATACAGCATTGGACTTTACAGTCCCTACCGGCGGTGCTGATCTTCGTTTCTTGGCCCTTCAGCCAGGAAGTGCAATGGGGGGTTTCGGGCCAAGCATCCTGTGCTTGCGCACACCCTTCCTGTCTACCTTCCCAAGATTTCTCCAGGTACCCATTTACAGCTTGGTCGACTCTGGCTGAGCTTACAGAGTCACACCACTGACCCTCGTCCAAACCAAATAGTTGGGTACACTAAGATTCAAACCTTCGCCCTCTCGGACAAAGAATCCTAAATCCAGCGCACCAATCCACTCGGATCGGATTTAATTTGTATTAAAATTGTATTTAAGGTGTATTAAAATTATTTAAGGTGTATTTAAATTTTATTAAGGTGGGAAGGACTGAAACTGAAGCCATAGAATAAAAAATATCAATTCAGACAGAGAAAAATTTTCAAATTTAGTTGAACAGAATTAAACTTGGCACAAAAATAATTTAACATTTTGTTCATATTTCTGGTAAATTTACTAAAAGACTTACTAAATTTAAAAATGTTTCAAAATTTACTAAATTTGACCTCGATTTACTAAATTTACTAACTCAGGTCCGTTTTTACTAAATATAGTAAAATTTTACTAAGTGTGGCAACCCCACTGCACAAAATTGTCACATTGACGGATAGTCCAACGAGTAATCAATTTCGTTGATGAAGCTGATCCAAAGCTGCTTCGCGAGGCTTATTGTTGGCTTGCAACTGCGCTTGACTTAGTCCGTATACGTGTTTTGACATTACATGATGCCATTTATATTTCCTTCAAAAAGGTCGCCATTTAAAGCAAAATGAAGTCAGTAGCACCAGAGCAAGTTAACAATCCAGGTACTGAGCTAGTGTCACACCAAGTTACCAATTTAGCCACACTTATATTGAAACTGCCCAGATCTAGATTGTTGATTTTTACGACTCAAATTTGCCACTTTTCTTAGAAAGGAGCCGCTCAGAGGCCGATTTGACGAAATCCATAAAACAAATAGAGCAAAAGATTCCAGAAGGAGATTCATCGGGATTTTTAATTGTAATGCACTTGCCAGGGAAAAAAAATTCCCAGATTTGGAGAAAATGGAGACATGGAGAATGCCCCTTAGTTCATTTTAGCTTAGACAGACTTAGATTAGCTTCTTTGCAGGTTAGGTTTAGTCAGTCTAAGTCAGTTGACATTAATCCTCTTTTGGGGAAAACTTTTCATTGTAAAAGGATAAGCGTAAACCAAGAACTTTTACAGTTAAATCTTACAAAAATGAGGAAGAGACTTGGTCAGTTTGGGTTCTGAAAGACCCAAATTCGAAAGATTACGCAATAAGCAAGCTGTCATACTAGTGTCTCCTAACTTACAGTCAATGTATATAGTAGCCTCATTATTGCCATGTTAAAAAGAAGATTAATTTATTTAAGCAGGATGAAAACAACCCTAAAAAAGATCTCGGTAAACTAAGCCCAAATTGAAAAAAGATTGACGATGAATTTTCAATTATAAGCCACACAAAGCATCATATTTAGATTGGATCCAGTCAATGTGTCTAAAGTACTAAGGACAGTGAAAATGGAATCTAATTTTTTGAACAGGTAAAATAGAAAAAAAAAATTCAGTTAGAAATGAGCTAAAACAAATGGCACTAAACAGTTTAAGAAGGTGTAGCTTTCAAAGGTCTATTTATCTTTGGAAATCAACAAATCGTTAATTTTTTTAATTTTACAGGCGAACAGCGACACCAAATTTAGCTAATTAGTTCTGCAGATTGATTTTTACGGTTCAAAGTGGCAACACCGACAAAATGCATTATTATCCTATAAACATTATATTTTGAATCAATCTAAAGAAGAAATAGTTGAAAATCGCGGTTTTCAGGTATGAATACAACTAAGATAGGTCCACAGAGGCAAAGAAGAATTCATGGGGATTGGTATTACATTGATTTGTCCATAAGTGAAGCATGGGATGTATTTGATCCAGAGTCAAAGAGAGAAGATACGGGTCTTCAGGATAGAAGCAGCTAGGAGCAAGAAAAGATCATCTGCAACATATTGTACGCTTTAATAGTCGTTCTCTTTATCCTCTTGTTCTCCAAACCTAAGATAGGTCCATTCTTACAAGATCTAAGGTAGGCATAAAAATAGTTAGCAGTGCTGTCTCAGCAAATACCATGAGCTATATTCTTTTCAGCGAATTACTGGGCTTCAGAAAGACTGGTGGACCAACTTTGATCAAAGGCCGGTTGGTGATCGTCGGTTTAAGAGCAACTAACTAATTTTGTTTATTGTATTGTGGAGTGACATTGCAGCTTTTGTGATAGGAGCTTTGTCATGGTTGCAGTGTTAGTTGCAACCTAGTAAAGAGCGAACCACAGCCCATAGTAACCAAAAGTTAAAAAATGCGTTTTGAAAAAGAACTGTCTTGTGAAAAAAAAATTGTCATCTTACACTGACTCACGAATTGTAACTATTGTTTCGGTTCGTCTTAAAAGTAAAAGTTTATTGTGAAAAGAAATTTAGGGTGATTTCAAAAAAAAACCTCAAACCCCTTGAAATTGGCGTCAGATCAAAATAAAAAGTGTACCATTGGAATCAGCAAGGTCGAAAACCTTGTGCAGGGAAATTACAGTCCCCCTTCTTGAACAGCAAGGAAAATCTTTTTTCCTTGTTGTAATTTTTTGCATCCGTAGCACTGATCCGTCTCCCGTTTTTTTTTCTTTTTTTCAACAGGCCTAGTGGGCTACCAGAACATCCTAGAGAGATGCTTAATGCCTCATTCAAAAGCTGTTTCTCGTATCTACGTATTTTTTATAAATTCCGCCATCTGTAAGTGCTATATAGCACTAAAATGGCACTTTTTGTGCCATTTCTCATGGGGTGGCACTAGCAGAACATCGTAGACAGATCTTTTATAGCTCATTATAAAAGAAATTGCTCATATCTACGTCCTTCATATAAGTTGCAACATCAGCAAGTTCCAAATGGCACTAAAAGTGGCACTTGTGGTGCCGTGTCCCAAGTGAAAAAGCTGGGGCTATTGGGCTAGCAGAACTTATAAGAGTTATGTTTAATGGCTTATTTTAAAGCTACTGCTTGTATATACCTGCTTTTTTTATCGATTTTACCATTCGTAAGTGCGATATAGCACTGAAAACAACACTTTTGGTGCCACTTCTTAAGTGGAAAAGCTCCGAAGTACAAAACAGGTACTATTGTAATAATTATATTCCAGAACCCTTAACTGGAGGTTTAAAAGAAGCCCTCCCGTACACTCCCCCTCCCAGCCCCCTTAGTAAGTTCTATAAATCGTCTGCTGATCAGTAAGCTACTACAACATTAGCAGGCTACCACACCATCGTAGATAGATGTTTAATGGCTCAATTAAAAGCTATTGCTTATATTTACTAGGTTTTTAAAAATTCTACCATCTATTAGATTTCACAGACTTCAATGTTGACTAGTTTCTGGGGAGACTTTGCAGTGAACTCTTTGTCATGGTTGGAGTATTAGCTGCAACCTAGTAAAGAGCGAACCATAGCCCATAGTAACTAAAAGTTAACAAATATTGAAATGGTATTTTTCTTCTTCTTTTTCCAGGCCTAGCGGGTTACTAGAACATCATAGAGAGATGCTTAAGAGCTCATTCAAAAGCTATTTCTCATATGTACGTTGTTTGTATAAATTTCGCCGTCTGGAAGTGCCATATCGGACGAAAAAAGGCACTTCTTATGCCGTATCGCGAGGGGTGGGGATAGCGGGCTACCAGAACATCTTAGATAGAGTTTTGATAGCTCATATAAAAAATGTTGCTTATGGATCCCTTCTTCCTATAAATTCTACTATCTGCAAGTTTCAAATGGCACTTAAAATGGCACTTTTGGTGCCATGTCTCAAGTGGAAAAGCTGGGACTACTGGGCTACCAGAACGTTTTAGAATGATGTTTAATGGCTCATTTGAAAACATTTGCTCATATCTACGTGATTTTTATCAATTATACCATTCGTAAGTGAGATATAGCACTGAAAACAACTCTTTTGGTGCCACTTCTTAAGTGGCAGCCTTACACGTTTCCACTTAAGACTTTCCAAGACTGCTCAAGACTCATATAGTTTTCAGTAAAGCGCCAATGACGCAGTAGGTTTTAGGCTTCTGCAGTGAGGCGATACCCAAACTCTTGTTTGTAGTTATTTTTATTCGATTCAAGCTTGATTTGCATATTCAATTTAAGTTTCACTCGTTTTAAGACTTATTTATTCATTTACATTAATATATATTGTATGTTTGTTGGCATTGATTGTTTATTTAATTTCTGTTCGTTTTAAGTTTCATTTATACTTTAATAGCAAAATATTTGTTTTCGTTTTAAGCTTGATTTTCATATTCAATCTAAGCATTACTCGCTTTAAGATCCATTTATTCATTTATATTATTACTTGTTGTATGTTTTTTGCTATGATTGTTTATTTAATTTCTGTTCGTTTTGGGTTTCATTTATCTTTAATAGTAATTTCTGGTCGTTTTGAGTTTGAATTTTAACAGGTATTTGTATCTCCTGAGCTTGAGTTTAAAATGGCCTTTACTTTTCTTTGAAAAACTTATTTTTCGGACAGTTTTTTTTTAATTAATGTTGGTTCGTTTTTGATTGCAAAAAGTTTCAAGTTTTTATGGCATGGGGAGGGGGGGGGGTTCGCTTACTGTCCGATTATTCTTGACTTTAAAAAACGGATCTAGAACTTTCAATTTAAATCGAATGAGGCTTTTTTCAAGGTCTATACGATTACCTCTTTGATAAAAACCTTATATATGAACAATAGACAGCTTGCATAACTTGTGGACAGCGATTGACAACAATGAATGGACTGAAAAAATAGCTCCAATAAGGGGGTTTAGACCATTTCACTTGCTGACACAAAAGGATCACGACTGTTTGGAATTGACCTTAATAGGATTTTGTGTGCCAAAGCAATTTTGCATCTATCACAGAGTATGTTTTTTAACCTTATAATTGGATAATTATAATAGATTTACTATGTGTTCTTCCCATACAAAACTTTACCTTGTTATAGTCTTTGGGGTGGGGGCGGCGTACTTGGCATAAAGAAGAAAACTTTAGCGTAGACAGCAGGAGAGGGGGAGGGTGAGGTTGGAGACTCGTCCAATACGGGGCAGAACTTCACTTATCTCCTCCGTTCTGAATATAGGAGATAAGACAGACTCATTGGGCTGTAGAATGTTGGACCGTTTGAGTTGTGGAAGACGTTGAAATACTCAACAATACTTTATATTTTCATTTATTGCAGAATTGATTTCATAGATTGTGGAATGGTGAGCCCCCTGGGCCATCATTTGGGTGAGCCTCAACTCATAATATGCAATTTTGATTAATTTCTCTGTGTTGTGTGCATATATATGTTATTTTGAGTTATACTTTTATCGCATTGCGTTCAGTTTTAAGCCTTGATATAAAAACTGAAACCTTAGCGTATGCAGTTGTGGGGGGAAGTCTCCCCCCTCACATGCATAATTGAGCAGTCACAGAGAAAGTAATACAAATGAAAATAATCTGTCTTTTGAAAATGTCTTTTTTCAAACGACACGAACAAAATCGTCTAAAGGAACCTGAAGTGCTATCTCTGACATTTCCGTTGATTCTTTATTCCGGTTACTTTCAGATGTAAAATTTAGAATATTATCGAATGGGTTTAATCGTCCCCTTCCTGAATAATTCACATTTGGAAAACCCACCCCTGGGAAATCCGCCCCCCCCCCCTCAAAAAACATTTTCTTTTCCTGCTGATAATTCCCCCGCGTTAAATTCCACCCAGCAGAAATTTATTTATTAATTTAAAGTAATATCAACACTAAATTTATTTATTAATTCACATTAATATCTATTGCATGTTTGTTTGCATTGATTGTTTATTTTATGATTGTTTGATTGTTTATATGCCCCCAGGGCATAACTTACAACGCCTACCCCGGGCCCTGGTGGGTTCTGTCGACACCGGAGTTTTTTGTTATCAGAACTTTGAACTATTTTAATAAAATGTCTATCTCAAAATTTTTATCTGATGCATTTAGGGCGTGGAGGGGGAAGGGGGGCTAGTTGCCCTCCAATCTCTTTTGACTCTTAAAAAGTGAACAAGAACTTTCAATTTCCAATCAAATGAGCCCTCTCTAAAGTTTATGCGAGCATCCCTTCCATAAGAAATTTTGGGAAGGATTTGGAGAATCCTTAAATTACAAACATTGCCCTGAGGGCTGTGGGGGAGTTGTCACCCTCAAAGACCTAATTTCCAGAACTTAAAACTATGTTTAATAAAATGGCTGTCTCAAAATTTTGATTGGATGTGTTTGGGGAAAAGGTGGCGTGAGAGGGGGGTTAGTTGCCCTCAAATCACTTTCGACTAGTAAAAAGCGCACTAGCCCTTTGAATTTCCAATCGAATGAGCCTTTTTTGAAGTTTCTATGACACCGCCTTCTATAAAAACCTTATATGCCCCCGGGGCATAACTTAAAACCCTTGCCCTGAGGGTTGTGGGGGAGTTTCCTCCTCAAAAGTATATTTTCTATATAGAAATCAACTACGCTGAAAAAAATATTTTATATTTGGAAATCGACTACGCTAAACAAAATGGATATCTCCAAATTTTGTTTGGATGTGTTTGGGAAAATGATGAGCGTGGGGGGGGGGGCTAGTTGCTCTCCAATCACTTTCGACTATTGAAATGGGCACTAGCGCTTTGAATTTCTAATCGAATGAGCCTTTTTTGAAGTTTCTACGACAACGCCTTCTACAAAAACCTTATATGCCCCCGGGGCATAACTTAAAACCCTTGCCCTGAGGGTTGTGGGGGAGTTTCCTCCTCAAAAGTATATTTTCTATATGGAAATCAACTACGCTGAACAAATTGGCTATCTCAAAATTTTGATTGGATGTTTTTGGGGGAATAATGGGCGTGGGGGGGGGCTAGTTGCCGTCCAATCATTTTCGACTAGTAAAAAGGGCACTAGAACTCTCGATTTCCAATCGAATGAGCCCCCTTTAAAGTTTCTACGCCAACCCCTTCCATTTGAAGTGCCTCTGGGAAAAAATAATAATAAATAATAAAACATTGGAGCCGTATGGCCTTTACTATAGGCAACGCTACAGCGTTGCCTCTGATTAGAAAACAAGCTTAGTAGATCTAGTAATTTTGTTGTACAATATATTGGAAAATCTGTGGTAAATTAGTTTTACTAAGGTTGTAGCAAAATTTGACACTATTTGATATTTTGAAAGAACTGAAGGTCCATGGTCAAACTAATCTTGGTGTTGTAGAACTGCTATAAATTTGCTACGTTGCAGGCAATGGCATTTGTGCCAAATTATGAAAATGTAGGGGGGGCAAGAATTCTTTTGATTGAAAAAAATGAAGATATAAAAAGTTTTCTTTCAGTATTTTAGGAGCTATTTGTTTTTTTTCACCAAAAAACGCTACAAAAAGATTTTTTAAATCAAGGGTTAATTTTTCTCCTCCATCGTCATCCCTCGGGGAATATTATGTCAAAAACAGTTCTAATGGCCAATAATAGTTATTTAATTGCAACCCAGAAAGGGACTTAAGCATTATTTACTATCATAGGCAGCGCGCTAGCGCTGCCTAAGTAAAGAACGATGTGGGCACAATGTGTGTCTTTTTTTTTCTTTTTTTTTCTATACCCGGGCACTTCGTATCGAAGGAGTTGTCGTAGAAACTTCGAAAAGGGCTCATTTGATTGGAGATTGGAGTGGCTAGTGCCCTTTTTAATAGTCAAAAGTGATTGGAGGGCAACTAGCTCCCCCCCCCGCCCATAATTCCCCCAAACACATCCAATCAAAATTTTGAGATACCTATTTTGTTCAGCGTAGTTGATTTCCAGATAAAAAATATGTTTTTGAGGAGGACACTCCCCCACAACCTTCTGGGCAAGGGTTTTAAGTTATACCCTGAGGGCATATAAGAACGATATTGGACAATGTACTATTTATTATTTTTTCCTTTAGAGCAGGGCACTTTATATGGAATGGGTCGTCGTAGAAACTTCAAAAATGGCTCATTCGATTGGAAATTGAGAGTTCTAGTGCCCTTTTGAATAGTCAAAAGTGATTGGAGGGCAACTAGCCCCCCCATTATTCCCCCAAAAACATCCAATCAAAATTTTGAGACAGCCATTTTGTTCAGCGTAGTTGATTTCCAGATAGAAAATATGTTTTTAAGGAGGACACTCCCACACAACCCTCAGGGCAATTGTTTTAAGCTATGCCCTGGGGGCATATTAGGTTTTTATAGAAGGCGTTGTCGTAGAAACTTCAAAACAGGCTCATTTGATTGGAAATTCGAAGGGCTAGTACCCTTTTAAGTAGTCGAAAATGATTGGAGGGCAACTAGCCCCCCCCCCACTCCCATCGTTCCCCCAAACACATCCAATGAAAATTTTGAGATAACCATTTTGTTCAGCGTAATGGATTTCCAAATAGAATAAATGTTTTTGAGGAGGACACTCCCCCACAACCCTCAGGGCAAGGGTTTTTAAGCTATGCCTTGGGGGCTTATAAGGTTTTTATAGAGGGCGTTGTCATAGAAACTTCAAAAAACGCTCATTCGATTGGAAATTCAGAGGTCTAGTGCCCTTTTTAATAGTCAAAAGTGATTGGAGGGCAACTAGCCCCCCCCCCCCCCACGCCCATCATTTCCCCAAACACATCCAATCAAAATTTTGATACAGCCATTTTGTTCATCGTAGTTGATTTCCAGATAGAAAATATTTTTTTGAGGAGGACACTCCCCCAGGGCCTTCAGGGCAAGGGTTTTAATTTATGCCCTAGGGGCATATAAGGTTTTTAAAGAAGGTGTTGTCGTAGAAACTTCAAAAAAAGCTCATTTGATTGCAAATTCAAAGGGCTAGTGCCCTTTTTAATAGTCGAAAGTAATTGGAGGGCAATTAGCCCCCCCCACGCCCATCATTCCCCCAAACACATCCAATAAAAATTCTGAGATAGCCGTTTTGTTCAGCGTAGTTGATTTCCAGATAGAAAATATATTTTTGAGGAGGACACTCCCCCACAACCCTCAGGGCAAGGATTATAATTTATGCCCTGGGGGCATATAAGGTTTTCTATTGAAATCTTTGTCGTAGAAACTTGAAAAACGGCTCATCCGATTTGAATTTCAAAGGGCTAGTACCCTTTTTAATAGTCGAAAGTGATTTGAGGGTAACTAACCCCCTCTCACACCCACCTTTTCCCCAAACACATCCAATCAAAATTGTTAGATAGCCATTTTATTCACCCTAGTTGAAAGTTTTGGAAATTAGGTCTTTAAGGATGACAACCCCTCCCCCCAAAGCCTTCAGGGCAAGGGTTGTAAGTTATGCCCTGGGGGCATATAAGGTTTTTATAGAAGGCGTTGTCGTAGAAACTTCAAAAGGGGCTCATTCGAATGGAAATTCAAAAGGCTAGTGCCCTTTTTAATAGTCGAAAGTGATTGAAGGGCAACTAGCCCCCCCTCCACGCTCATCCTTCCCCCAAACACATCCAATCAAAATTTTGAGATAGCCATTTTTTCAGCATAGTTGATTTCCAGATAGAAAATATGATTTTGAGGAGGACACTCCCCCACAACCCTCAGGGCAAGGGTTTTAAGTTATGCCCTGGGGGCATATAAGGTTTTTATAGAAGGCGTTGTCGTAGAAACTTCAAAAGGGGATCATTTGATTGGAAATTCAAAAGGCTAGTGCCCTTTTTAATAGTCGAAATTTATTGGAGGGCAACTAGCCCCCCCCCCCTGCGCCCATCATTCCCCCAAACACATCCAATCAAAATTTTGAGATAGCCATTTTGTTCAGCGTAGTTGATTTCCAAATATAAAATATGTTTTTGAGGAGGGAACTCCCCCACAACCATTAGGGCAAGGGTTTTAAGTTATGCCCTGGGGGTATATAAGGTTTGTATAGAAGGTGTTGTCGTCGAAACTTCAAAACAGGCTCATTTGATTGGAAATTCAGAGGTCTAGTGCCCTTTATAATAGTCGAAAGTGATTGGAGGGCACCTAGCCCCCCTACCCCCCACGCCCATCATTCCCTCAAACACATCCAATCAAAATTTTGAGATAACCATTTTGTTCAGCTTATTGGATTTCCAGATAGATTATATGTTTTTGAGGAGGACACTCCCCCACAACCCTCAAGGCAAAGGTTTTAAGTTATGCCCTGGGGGCATATAAGGTTTTTATAGAAGGCGTTGTCGTAGAAACTTCAAAACAAGCTCATTCGAATGGAAATTTCAAAGGGCTAGTGCCCTTTTTAATAGTCAAAAGTGATTGAAGGGCAACTAGCCCCCCCTACGCTCATCATTCCCCCAAACACATTCAATCAAAATTTTGAGATAGCCGTTTTGTTCAGCGTAGGCTAGTTGATTTCCAGATAGAAAATATGTTTTTGAGGAGGACACTCCCCACACAACCCTCAGGGCAAGGGTTTAAGTTATGCCATGGGGGCATATAAGGTTTTTATAGAAGGCGTTGTCGTAGAAACTTCAAAAGGGGCTCATTCGATTGGAAAATCAAAGGGCTAGTGCCCTTTTTAATAGTCGAAAGTGATCGGAGGGCAACTAGCCCCCCCCCCAAACATTCCCCCAAACACATCCAATCAAAATTTTGAGATAACCATTTTGTTCAGCGTAGTTGATTTCCAGATAGAAAATATGTTTTTGAGGAACACACTCCCCCACAACCCTCAGGGCAAGGGTTTTAAGTTATGCCATGGGGGCATATAAGGTTTTTGTAGAAGGCGTTGTCATAGAAACTTCAAAAAAGGCTCATTCGATTGGAAAATCAAAGGGCTAGTGCCCTTTTTAATAGTAGAAAGTGATTGGAGGGCAACTAGCTCCCCCCCCAACATTCCCCCAAACACATCCAATCAAAAATTTTGAGATAACCATTTTGTTCAGCATAGTTGATTTCAGATAGAAAACATGTTTTTGAGGAGGACACTCCCCCACAACCCTCAGGGCAAGGGTTTTAAGTTATGCCCTAGGGGCATATAAGGTTTTTATAGAAGGCGTTGTCGTAGAAACTTCAAAACAGGCTCATTTGATTGGAAATTCAAAAGCCTAGTGCCCTTTTTAATAGTCGAAAGTGATTGGAGGGCAACTAGCCCCCCCCCCCACGCCCATCATTCCCCAGACACATCCAATCAAAATTTTGAGATAGCCATTTTGTTCAGCGTAGTTGATTTCCAGATAGAAAATATGTTTTTGAGGAAGAAACTCCCCCACAACCCTCAGGGCAAGGGTTTTAAGTTATGCCCGGGGGCAGATAAGGTTTTTATAGAAGGTGTTGTTGTAGAAACTTCAAAAAAAGCTCATTCAATTGGAAATTCAAATGGCTAGTGCCCTTTTTAATAGTCGAAAGTGATTGGAGGGCAACTAGCCCCCCCCCCCCGCCCATCATTTCCCCAAGCACATCCAATAAAAATTTTGAGATAGCCTTTTTGTTCAGCGTAGCTGATTTCCAGATAGAAAATATGTTTTTGAGGAGGATACTCCCCCACAGCCCTCAGGGCAAGGGTTTTAAGTTATGCCCTGGGGACATATAAGGTTTTTATAGAAGGCGTTATCGTAGAAACTTCAAAAATGGGCTCATTTGATTTGAAATTCAAAGGGCTAGTGCCCTTTTTAATAATCGAAAGTAATTAGTGATATTTTTTGTTGTCGTTGTTATTTAGGCCAGGGCACTTCGTATCAAAGGAGTATTCGTGGGAACTTCGAAAGCGGCTCATTCGATTGAAAATAGAAAGGGCTGATGCCCTTTTTAATAGTCGAAAGCGATTGGAGGGCAACTAATGTTCAAACTTTCTTGGCTACTTCTGCTCTTGAAATTTAACCAAATCAAAATAGCGTAAGTGTATCCAAGCTATCAAAGAAAGTAAACAGATTTTTTTGCGAATGGTATCAAGTTCTCCATTTCAGGTCAACTAGAGGAGGTATGAAACTAAATTAAACAATACTATTTGTGTCCAGATTTTTAAAAGGGTGTATGTTGTTAAAAATTGCTGAAAATTTTTCTCCAGCATACAAATAGCAGGCCAAACTATAAAGTCTTAAAAAACGAAAAGATTTAAAGTGTTATTTTCTTTTTCCCTGAAAAAACTATGTCAATATAAAACGAACAGAAATTAATTAAAAAAAATTTTTCCACAAAATGAGTTTTTCAAAGAAATGTAAAGAACTCCATTAAACAAAAAATGAGCAAAAATAAAATCAAATAATCTACCAAGCGTGAAACTACCACAAATCAGCATCTATAAATAAATGAAACCCAAAACGAACCCCTATGCCTTCCCAAGGCCAGAACAAAATTTGCACTTTACTGAAAAAAATACAAATGAATGTGCATTGTCAGTTTAATATACATATACTGATATTTAGTAATCAAAATGTTAATATTACTCGATTTATTAAAATTTTAAAAGTAAAAACATTTGTATTTTTTCAGTAAAGTGCAAATTTTGTTCTGGCCTTGGGAAGGCATAGGGGTTTTGAGCCCAACTTATGTTAGTTTTTGCTCGTTTTGAGTTTGACTCGGTTATTTATTGTAATTTCTGTTCGTTTTGGGTTTCATTTATTTATCGATGCTGATTTGTGGTAGTTTCACGCTTGGTAGATTATTTGATTTTATTTTTGCTCATTTTTTGTTTAATGGAGTGTTTTACTTTTCTTTGAAAAACTTATCTTTTGAAAAAAGTTTTTTTTAATTAATTCCAAAAAAAGGGTATGATCACTTCAATTAATTTTATATCATCTAGTTAAATATTTTCCCCTCGTTTGTCAGTGACTGTTATTGTTGACGATAGGTAAGAATCGGACACAGAAACAGTGGGTACCAATGAGGGATATTGGGCAATTACCCGCCTAGATTTTGAAAAAAAAACTTTCTTTTGTGATTTTCAGTTAACAAATCGAAAAAGTCCAAAGTGCCCCCCCCCCTATAGATATTGGAAAAAATAGTTTTTGCGTGTTCTTATGTTGAAAAACACATGTTTTATATTTCACTTTAAAAAAGAATCGAAATAAAACTCCCCTCCTCTACATTTTTGTGAATTCGTCTCTTAATAATCGCTGGGAAAAACTAACGACAAATGTATTAGAGCCCCGAATACACATTGTAAAGTACTCGGTTGTTCTGGTATGTAAAAGAGACTATATAGCAATAAATACAACATCAAAATAAGTTCGAGTTCTAAGTCTTGATTGAAATACGAGATATTAAAATTAACGTGAATGAAAATTTCTCGGGAGTACCCCAGATCTCAATTATAGATAGCGCAGCGGAAGATCCTATTAGTAAAGGTTAATGTATTTCTATGCGCAATGGTTGTTGGTCTATTCGTATTACAATATGAGGTATTGAGGCATTGAAAGTGAGCAGATCAAGATTGTGATTATTATCTTTGACCATTATGTAGTCGTTTTTCAATTAGCAGTTGATGTTAAAAAAAATTCAAGACAGTGGTGTCATTCAAGCTTCTTTTGGGCGAGGACTAGACGCTAAGAGGCCAATCTTGTTCTCTGATTAACGACCCTTTTGGACTACTATAATCCTTGCGTCGGGCCAGTGGCTCCGAAGATTAAACCTGGGGCCACGTATCCCCAGGCAAAGATCCATACTGGCTCACCATAGGACATGCTTAATACCCAATGTCACAACAAGGTGAAAGCAAATTGTCACGTACTAAGGCCCGTTTAATGTTTTAAATTGATGATTCAAGCAAGTACCACCAGCTTCCCCCTCCCCAAGAATACCCAATGGATATTCAAGGTTGAAGAGCATGTCATGGTCTTTTAATGTAATGACTTACT
This sequence comes from Artemia sinica, assembly GCA_027921565.1. NCBI lineage: Eukaryota > Metazoa > Arthropoda > Branchiopoda > Anostraca > Artemiidae > Artemia > Artemia sinica. Next base: position 76,002,712 of record CM051259.1, read on the forward strand.
GCCGTGTAATCAAATTTATTACGGATTATTATGTTGGGAGTCCATAGCAGCCAGGGGCGGATCCAGGATTTTTTAGGGGGGAGCAAAATAGGTTGATCCAATAAACTTGCGTTAGGAGCAAGTTTAATTAACGCAAACTTGCGTTAATTAAGTAAATTACACTACTTTAGTCTACGTTAGGGGGGCGCCCCCTGGATCCGCCACTGATAGCAGCTTTCCAAAGTGAACTGAGTAGCGCAGAATTCTGATTTTACTCGTGAAAGAGTGGTTTTCATTGGCTGTCACTCTGTCAGTGCCGCTCTGAATAAAGGCGTAAATTATAATTTTCCGTTTCAATAGCTTTACGTCAGTGGAAAACGCCTCTGACTAGGCCAGTTGAAAGTGACCTTATGCGATCTTAATTGATAGTGACCTTAGACCGAAGGTAGAGTTTTTAATTCCCACCTTACAACCCATGCGCATCGTTAGTGCGAAAGCAAACTGGTCCAAAATAGCAATTCTATAGGGGTGTACGTTTTCAAAATGACCATGATATGTATAGACCACGTCACATTTGCCACCCTGTTCTTGATATAGCCACTAAAAAAATTCACAGTTTTAGACTAAACTACTATTATGACATTTGAAAAGAAAATTTCTGTTAACGATTAACTACGTGACGAATAATTACGGGCTTGAAACTTCTCACCCCGAAAAAATTACTTAGCCTGTTAAGATTGAACCTAGATATTTTCCCTCTAGAATACATTCTAAAAACAGGGGCTCACAAAAAAACTACCGTTGATGCTCCTGGCAAAGGCAGATCTAGAACAAAATCTTGGGGGGCTTAATGTGAAAAGGGGCCAATAATTGAACAAATTGACAAATTTATTAAAAGCAAGTCAAAACAAGAAAAAATTAGAATGAGGGCACAAGATCTTTTGGGGGGAGGTGAAACCCCAGGCTCCGATGGATCCGCCCCTGGCTCCTGGAGTAGTGAGCGAACACCAGAATAATTTTATTTTCACTTTACTTGGAAGAAACACATAAACAAATTATTTTTCGGAAGATATTTTGAAAATTGGAGGCTTACTCTTCGTTTTGAATACATGTTCTTATGGTAATGCCACCCTATTTGCTTCAACCCTTTCTCCCAATACAATGGTTGGGCTCAGTTTTCAAATATCCGACTATATTTAAAAGTGTAAACGATCCTTTCCACTTTTTTTCTTTGTCGGATCAGAACAGTATGAAGTTTTATAGCTTTGGCCACTGTTTTATCCGTTTTTGTTCTTTTTAAATTTAATAATGTGTCAGATAACTACTAGAACTTTCTAGTCCTAGGACTAGAAAAACTATTTAAAATTATTTACAAACAATGTGGGTGAGACAAAAATGTATTTTTCAAAATCTAGGGGAGGAAGGCAATTTTTTACTTAATTTATTCAATGAAAATACTAGAAACGATGTTTTTCAATGAAAATGCCAAAAAAGGGTATTTTTCAGAGTCCCAGAAACGGACACATAATTTAAACCCCGAATGACAGCCCTGTTTACAAACTGTTAGTTTTTTCCTCTGTTTCCTTTGCTTTACTAAGGCCAATGTAATCTTAATCACTGCTTTTTACTCATGCAATCTAAAACAATTACAATTCTGCTGTTCTTCCAGTGTTGACCAATAACCCTACTTTGTCCATCTCAAAAGTTAATAAACAGTAAATTAAGCTACTTTAAATAGTACTTATTTAGTGCTATTAATTCAGTAAGACCATGGGGAGCACCTCCAATTTGAAGCGTCAATTAGAGATCTGTTCTGCATAATTTGTGAGCCAACAAAAACTTTTTGGCAAATAATTAACTTGAGTTCTTCAAATCAAAAAATATCTATGTACAAATTGGGACCGTAATCTTTTTCAGTTTTTGCTATTAGTATTTGGTAGATGGCAAATACCATTTTTGTTTTATTCTTTGGCCCCAGTCTCCAGGATGAGAATTTGATAAAAACTTTCCAGGAACAGATGAATACTAAACTTAGAGTTTAAAATTTTATAATGTGGAAGATGGCTGGAATAATTTTAGAAAAATAATTTGTGAAGTTGCTGAAGCTGTCTTAGGGAAGAAAGCTAGGACTGCAGCTAAGAATATTAGTGAAAAAGCTTTGCGTTTAATAGAAGGGAGAAAAGAATTATCTGAGTGATAGATCATATGAAAACAAAAGGAATGTAAAGAAAGTGGAGAAAGCATTAAAATATGAACTAAGGAGGTGTGAAGTGGAGGCCATGGATAAAATTGCTGAGGATCTGGAAGATGCAGCTAGACGGCATAATACTAAAATATTGTACTGCCATGTTAATAAAGTGAGAGGGAGTAGTCACTCCTGACTTGGCCCAGTTAAAGATAGGAACGGGGCCACAATTAGTGATAAGGAAAAAATTAAAGAGAGATGGGCCGAACATTTTGAGAATTTGCTAAACCGAGATAGAGTTGCAGGAAAAGATATAGAGGAAAATGAAAAAGTTTGTGATACCTTGGATGTGAAGGAAGATTTGTTTTGTGAGGAAGAATTAGCGACAGTACTAAAAGGATTAAAAAATAATAAGGCTCAAGGTGCTGATAGGGGGGTAAATGAGTTTCTTAAATATGGTGGCTCTGAGGTTAGAAATAAGTTACTGAAGATTCTGAATATGATTTTTGAAAAAGGGGAAGTACCTAAAGATTTTAGGAAACCCTTAATTAAGCTACTTTATAAGAAAGATGATAAAAGTGAGTGTGGTAATTATCGAGACATTAGTCTGGCCTCTGTAGGTAGCAAATTACTTAGTAATATGATACTTTTTAGACTGAGAGATGCCGAAGACAAAGTTTTAAGAGAAAATAGTGCGGTTTTAGAAAAGGTAGAGGATGTGTCAACCAAATTTTCACTCGTAGGTTAATAATTGAGAAGTGCCTGAGTTGTCAAACACCTTTGGTCCTCAGTTTTATAGATTATGGACAAGCGTTCGATTCCGTTGATAGAAGAGCTTTAGTAAAGGTTTTATCCTTGTATGGTATGCCAGACAAATACATTAAAGTGATTAGTGCTATGTACGAGATTAACACTGCTGCGGTTAAGGAAGGAAATGAGGTTAGCAGCTGGTTTTGTATTAAATCAGGAGTTAAGCAGGGTTGTGTTCTATCCCCCTTTATATGGATTATTTTGATCGACTTTATCTTAAGGAGCCCAGAAAAGGCAATGGGAGACCACAGAATAAAATGGGGAGGAAAAAGTCTCCTTGACTTAGATTATGCTGATGATTTAAGCATCCTAGATGAAAGTGTGAGCAAAATGAATGAGCTTTTAGAGGTTTTGCGAGTTCAGGGTGCTAGAATAGGTTTGAAAATTAATGTTAAGAAGACTAATTAACTAAGGCTAGGAATAAGAGAAGATGAAGAGGTGACGTTGGGTACTGAAAAGATTGATCAGGTGGGTAGCTTCACTTACCTTGGTAGTATTAGAAGTAAAGATGGTGGGAGCAGTGAAGATGTTAAAAGTAGAATAGCCAAGGCTCAGGGTGTTTTTTCACAGTTAAAAAAAAAGTCTGGAAGAATAGGAAGATAAGTGTGCAAACCAAGATTAGAATATTAGAAGCTACAGTGATGATAGTGGTCAAATATGGCTCTGAAGCATGGGCGCTCCGAAAAGCGGATGAAGATTTGCTAGATGTTTTCCAGAGAAATTGCTTAAGGATTGTTCTGGGTACCCGGCTGACTGATCGTATTTCAAACAATAGGTTGCACGAAAATTGTGGATCAATACCACTCTCTAGGGCTATAATGAAAGAGAGGTTGAGGTGGCAAGGGATCAATACCACTCTCTAGGGCTATAATGAAAGAGAGGTTGAGGTGGCAAGGGCACGTTGTGCGGATAAAGGATGACATATTGCCGAGGATTGTTCTTTTCAACCAACCATCTAGGGCTAAACGGAAAGCAGGTCGTCCTCGGCTGGGGTGGGAGTACGTCATAAAGAAAGATTTAAAGGAAATGGGAACTTCCTGGGAGGGTGTAAAAAGGAAGGCTTTGAATAGATTGGAATGGAGGAGGAGCGTGCGTAGCTGTGTTGACCTCAGGCGGCTTGGTGCTGCGGGGAGTCGTTAGTAGTAGTAGTAGTAGTTGTATAAGAAAAAGACAGCCCACGGGCTCCAAACTCATACCCGAACTGCAAGTCTTGTCACATGTATACAAACTGACTTTGGTGATTACAGTGGCATCAATTCAAGAACATTAGGGGGGCATGTATTTTTTAAAGTCCCGTGGGGGGAGGCAAATTTGTTGTTTTTCTTTTTTTCAAAACAAACACCCGAACAGTTATTTTCAAAATCCAGACGAAGGGCAAAAAAACTAGGGGAGCATACCTTCCTACTCCCCCCTGCAATTGATGTCACTGTTGACTATTGTTCTAGGAATACGTCAAACTCATTGAAATCATGGCATCAAATTGAAAGTAAAAAAAAAAAATGGTAACCGGTGATCGTTTTTCACGTAAGATGTCGACAGTCTGAAATTTTCTATTGCTCGGGTTGAAGGGAAAAGTGTATTTGTTTCACCTGACTGCAATTTCCATGTATTCTTATTGAAAGCCAAAGGTTTTCGGGAGGCTATTTATTTTAATATATTTTTTTTGGCAAATAGAAGTATTTGAGCGCTTAGGAGTTCTCAAGGCTAAAGCTAATGATTCTGTTTGTGATTAATTTAAAAAACTTTTTCCACAAAATAAGTTTTTCAAAGAAAAATAAAGAACTCCATTAAACAAAAAATGAGCAAAAATAAAATCAAATAATCTACCAAGCGTGAAGCTACCACAAATCAGCATCGATAAATAAATGAAACCCAAAACGAACAGAAATTACAATAAATAACCGATTCAAACTCAAAACGAGCAGAAATTAACACAAGTTGGGTGCAAAACTCCTACGCCTTCCCAAGGCCAGAACAAAATTTGCACTTTACTGAAAAAATACAAATGTTTTTACTTTTAAAATTTTAATAAATCAAATAAAATTAACATTTTGATTACTAAGTATCAGTACATGTATACTAAACTGACAATGCACATTCATTTGTATTTTTTCAGTAAAGTCACTCCAATTTCCAATTGAATGAGCGCTTTTTGAAGTTTCTACGACAACTTCTTCGATACGAAGTGCCCAGCTCTAAAGGAAAAAATTAATAAATAATACATTGCGCCAACATCGTTCTTATATGCCCCAGGGCATAACTTAAAACCCTTGCCCTGAATGTTGTGGGGGAGTGTCCTCCTCTTTACTTAGTCCCCGTTTCTTGCCTCGTTCTCGAGTGTCCCTGTTCTTTACTTAGGCAGCGCGATCGTGCTGCCTATGATTTATACAACAACTTTCTATATAAACCTTATATGCCCCCAGGGCATAACTTACAACCCTTGCACTGAGGGCTCTGAGGGGGTTATCATCCTAAAAGACCTAATTTCCAGAACGTTCAACTACGTTGAACAAAAAAGATATCTCAAAATTTTGATTGGATGTGTTTTGGAAAATGGTGGGCTTGAGAGGGCGTTAGTCGCTATCCAATCACTTTCAACTATTATAAAAAACTTCATCTATTATAAAAACAACTATTATAAAATATAAAACTTTCAACTACGTTGAATAAAAGTGGCTATCCAAAAATTTTAATTGGATGTTTTTGGGGAAAAGGTGGGCGTGACAGGGGGGTTAGTTACCACCAAATCACTTTCGACTATTAAAAAGGGTACTATCCCTTTGAATTTCAAATCGAATGAGCCCTTTTTCAAGTTTCTACGACAAAGATTTCAATAAAAATCTTATATGCCCCCAGGACATAACTTATAATCCTTGCCCTGAGGGTTGTGGGGGAGTGTCCTCCTCAAAAACATATTTTCTGTCTGAAAATCAACTACGCTGAACAAAATCGCTATCTCAAAATTTTGATTGAATGTGTTTGGGGGAATGATGGGCGTGAAGGGGGGGCTAGTTGCCCTCCAATCACATTCGACTATTAAAAAGGGCACTAAAACTCTCAATTTCCAATCGAATGAGCCTCTTTTGAAGTTTCTGCGACGCCCCCTTCCATATGAAGAGCCCTGCTCTAAAGGAAAAAAAATAGTACATTGTGCCAACATCGTTCTTATATGCCCTCAGGGCATAACTTCAAACCCTTGCCCCGAGGGATGTGGGGGAGTGTCCTCCTCAAAAACATATTTTCAATCTGGGAACCAACTACGCTGAACAAAATGGCTATCTCAAAATTTTGATTGGATGTGTTTGGGGAAATGATGGGAGTAGGGGGGAGCTAGTTGCCCTCCAGTCACTTTCGACTATTAAAAAGGGCACTAGCCCTTTGAATTTCCAATCGAATGAGCCTTTTTTGAAGTTTCTACGACAACGTCTTCTATAAAAACCTTATAAGCCCCCAGGGCTTAACTTAAAACCCTTGCCCTGAGGGTTGTGGGGGTTGTATCCTCCTCAAAAACATATTTTATATCTGGAAATCAACTACGCTGAACAAAATGGTTATCTCAAAATTTTGATTGGATGTGTTTGGGGGAATGACGGGCGTGGGGGGGGGGCTAGTTGCCCTCCAATCACTTTCGACTATTAAAAGGGGTACTAGCCCTTCAAATTTCCAATCGAATGAGCCTGTTTTTAAGTTTCTACGACAACGCCTTCTATAAAAACCTTATATGCCCCCAGGGCATAACTTAAAACTCTTGCCCTGAGAGTTGTAGGGGAGTGTCCTCCTCAAAAACATATTTTCTATCTGGAAATCAACTACGCTCAATAAAATGGCTATCTCAAAATTTTGATTGGATGTGTTTGGGGAAATGATGGGAGTGGGGGGGAGCTAGTTGCCCTCCAGTCACTTTCGACTATTAAAAAGGGCACTATCCCTTTGAATTTCCAATCGAATGAGCCTTTTTTGAAGTTTCTACGACAACGTCTTCTATAAAAACCTTATATGCCCCCAGGGCTTAACTTAAAACCCTTGCCCTGAGGGTTGTGGGGGTTGTATCCTCCTCAAAAACATATTTTATATCTGGAAATCAACTACGCTGAACAAAATGGCTATCTGAAAATTTTGATTGGATGTGTTTGGGGGAATGACGGGCGTGGGGGGTGCTAGTTGCCCTCCAATCATTTTTGACTATTAAAAGGGGTACTAGCCCTTCAAATTTCCAATCGAATGAGCCTGTTTTTTAGTTTCTACGACAACGCCTTCTATAAAAAACCTTATATGCCCCCAGGGCATAACTTAAAACTCTTGCCCTGAGAGTTGTGGGGGAGTGTCCTCCTCAAAAACATATTTTCTATCTGAAAATCAACTACGCTCAATAAAATGGCTATCTCAAAATTTTCATTGGATGTGTTTGGGGGATTGATGGGCGGAGGGGGCTAGTTGCCCTCCAATCACTTTCGACTATTAAAAAGGGCACTAGAACTCTCAATTTCCAATCGAATGAGCCCCTTTTGAAATTTCTACGACGATCCCTTCCATATGAAGTGCCCTGCTCTAAAGGAAAAAAAATAATAAATAGTACATTGTGCCAACTAGACCCCGGCGCCGCACCGGCGGATCGATCGAACGCCGCCGACGAGATACCCGGTCGAACGCTGCCGAAGTGTTGTAACACCGCCGGCACACCGAAGGCGCGCCACCGCCGGCAGAGGTGGCGGCCTTTGGTCGATATATTAATTAATTTTAATTTTGCGGCAATTCTTTATTGCGTAAACCGCAAAGTCGGAGCTTTTCCTTCTCGTGTGGTTTAGTATTTCGATTTTCCTGATTAGAAATCAAGCAGGACTTGCACTATCCCCAAATTTTCGGGTATTTCCCCCCCCCCCCCAAAAAAAAAATTGGTTCCCACAATCCCCGAAAATCACGCAATCACGGTGCCACCCCTAGCGATTTATCACCAGTGACTTTCCCTGCCAAATATTACTTTGCATACCATAATTCTTCACTACTCTCTTGTTCATTAATTTTCGTCTCTTTTGTTACTTTGCATAAAACCAGACAGATGCAATATGCAATTGCAAATATTGCAATATACACAGTTCTTCATATGTTGACAAAAAAAAGTATCTTCTTTATCAAATGAATTCAAATCAATTCGAATGCAGTTTCCCAATCGCTATTTCTTGCATCATTCGTAGTCAAGAATTTTATTTTCAAGTTGAATAGAATTATAGAACGCATTCACTACTATACAGCTTCAGCTTTCAGTTGGATTTTGAAATTGACAGCTGACAGATTGTTTCTACAGCTGAATTGTAAGTTTGAAGATTATTTTTGTTTGTTGTTTTTAGATAAGATTTTCTTAATGTTTAATACTCAACTTTTGAACGCCTGATAGAAAATACAATCTTCTTTCTGCAACATTTTTACCCCCCCCCCCCCCAAAAAAAAACCTTCTATTGAGACAAAATTTAGCTATAGACTAAGCCATGCACAAGGTTGGGGAATTAAACATTGAACAGGAAGTTACCCCAAAAATATGATTCATAAATAAATTGTAAATTATTGCCTATAGGGGGGGATAGGGGGCTATCATTTTTAAATGATAATACCTCATTTTTTTATTGAAAGCAGGGATGCCAAAAAGATAATTATTTTTTTCATTGAAAGTGGAGACAGAAGAAAATGATATCAAATTCCCTGGGAAACCATTTAAATATTTTGATAGACCCAGGGCCCCCCATTAGGACTTGTTCATTGCCTTGGGTATTTTGCGATTTCTCATAGGCTACTGGCCTAATTTGGCTTTTGTGTGTGCTCCTTTTTAATTAGATTCTTTGGATCTTATTGAATGCCACGACGAATCTATGACTCAGTTTTCCAATAATTTGAGGTATACCTGAATGATTTCGACATTTTTGTTGTTGTCTTTGTACCCCTTTACTCATACCCTCAATTCTTTTTCAAGGAACACTAAGCTGTTTAACGTTATTTTGCGTGTTTGTTTGCACCATATAGTGACCTAGTTAATTATTAAGTAAATTATTTTTCTAATGAAGGCTGAGACGGTATCCTATCAAGGTGGTATCCAGAGGGCGGGGTAGGGAGGTTATTACATTTAAATGATAATATCTCGAAACGTTTTTTATTAAAAGCAGGGATCCCAAAAAGTTATTTTTTTTTTAATTTAAAGCAGAGACGGCATCCTATCAAGGTGGTATCCAGAGGGGGGGGGTAGTGAGCTATCATATTTAAATGATAATACCTCGATTTTTGTTTTGAAAGCAGGGGTGCCAATAAGTTAATTATTTTTTTTTTATTTAAAGCAGAGATGGTATCCTATCAAGATGGTATCCAGGGGAGGGGGGTATAGGGAGTTTTATATTTAAGTGATAGTACCTTGATTTTTATTATTTTTTTTTTTTATTGAAAGTAGGGATGCCAAAAAGTTGAAAAGTTGACAAAAATTAACAAGATTTTCGCGACTTATACTTCATACAGCACTTGCATGGTTTTATCATCCAAAGGGAAAGGGACATATGCGTCCAACTTGTTTTTTTTTTTATTGATGAAACGGGTTTACTTTGAAAACATTTATTCATAAGTACCAGGCAGATTCACACTAAAACGAATTGGTGTGACGAAAGCGTTATCGACATCCCCACCCAACGTTGCGCTCGAGTGACAATGGCGCCCTTGGTCCAGTGCCCAAGTTACATTAAAAGGCCAGGTCATTATAAAAGCTCTCAATTTGGGAGGTTCAAGGAGGAGTCTTTGACAGTCTTATGACCTCAGGGTACTAGATGTTGCAACGTTCTTACGTATCTACAGTGGCTTAAAAAATTCGATAACCCACAAATGATTACCAAAAATATGCACAAATGTAACATCTGGAATATTATAACACTTTTTTCAAAGCTTTGAAGAAAAGCAAAAAAGGCTAAATACCCCTAGCTACGCTTGAAAGCTATTTTAAAAATGAACTCTTTGGAGATTTCCATGGAAATGACCATAGCAGAAGCTTTGAGCCTGGGTGGGGATCAAAGAGGAATATTTGAGTATTTTGACCACAGGTGACTCATTGTTGCGACTTTCTTAAATTTGGTAATTTTTGTGAGCATTTTGAAATCAAAGCTTAAACTCAATAACTGATACTAAGTGTCCTAACATTTTGCTTGGATTAAAAGTGACGAATTAGGATGAAAATCTCAACATTTTCCTGGAGCTACTTCAGTCTGCATATTATTTCATTTAATTACGTTTAAAACGGATGAGCTTTTCATTTTTTACCTAAAAAAATAGCTGGCACTTCATTTTTCTTCATACCGAATAAACCATTAAGTGTTGTTTGTTTCATTGTAATTGAAGTGTTCTCATGTGAAGTGTTCATCATGTATTTTTCAATTTGATAAATTTACTCCTTTTAGATGCAGTTTATAATTTGACTGATATTAGGTATTTATCAGTTTATAATTTGGGATGAATCCCCAAAGGCAAAAATGAATAAAATACAAAAGAGCAGCCAAAAGCAATAAAAAAGCAGCAGTTCAGCCTTAGCCTACATGACATATATTCAATAAAGAAGCCAAAAAAAACTTTAAATGCATTTTTTTTAAATTGTTATTAAAAACCAGTTTTTAACACAAGAAGGCTTTTTAGGAATCCAAAAGAGAAAAAAAAAACAAAAAAACAATCAATATCAAAGTCGCCCATTTCAACTGTTTTAAAGGTGACAAAACAGATATAGGAAAAGGGCGTTATGAAAAAATTAAGCTTCTAAGTTCAAAGTTATATTCAAAGTTTTTACTCAGATAACTGACGAATTTTGTGATACGGCATTTGAAGTTTTGTATGCAGTAATGCTCGATGAAAAAAACTGCTAATTTTGATAATTATTTATGTTAAGAATACATAGCTAATAGATACTTCAACTACTCGTATTATGCAATGGTTCTGAAACGCCACAACCATTTCGTTTCTACCAGATTTCTACTTCTCTTGATGAATAACGAAGAAGACCAGTTTCCAGCCAGCGACTTGTGAATTTTTGAACTCATGAATAGGCTCGAATCTGTTGTAAGCTGTGATTTGAGAAAGACTGATGAAAACATTAATGTTTGCGGTCAACATTGATCGCGCCGGCGGCGCGCCGTCGATATCTTACCGATGGCGCAGCGCACTGTTTTTGGCCCCGCCGTCGCCGGTCTTCCCTCATCGGTGCGGTGCCGGGGTCTAGTGCCAACATCGTTCTTATATACCCTCAGGGTATAACTTAAAACCCTTGCCCCGAGGGTGTTGGGGGAGTGTCCTCTTCACCCAAGGAAACATCCTCCTTGGAAAAATCCTTCCCCGTAACCCCCTCCTCCGACCCCCCCCCCTCAGCACAAGAAAGGAATCCCTCCTGAAACCTCTGTATACTTCCCATTAACCAATACTTTATGTAAACAATGGGCAAAGTTCATAACTTGCAGCCCTTCCCCCGGGAACTGTGGGGGATGAAGTCATCCTCAAAGACATATTTGTTAGATTTTAGACTATGCTGAACAAAATGGCTATCTCAAAATTTTCATTGGGTGACTTCGGGAAAAAAATGAGCGTGGGAGGGGGCCAAGTTGCCCTCCAATTTTTTTGGTCACTTAGATAGGGCACTGGAACTTTTCATTTCCGTTCAGATAAGCCCTCTCACGATATTCAAGGACTACTCGATCGATACGATCCCCCCTGGGGAAATAAAAAAAAGAAAAAAAAAACAAACAAACAAATAAACACGCATCCGTAATATTTCTTCTGGCAAAAAATTCAAAATTCCACAATTTTGCAGATAGGAGCTTGAAACTTCTATAGTAGGGTTCTCTGATACGCTGAATCTGATGGTGTGATTTTCATTAAAGATATATGACTATTAGGGGTTGTTTCCCCCTTTTTTCAAAATAAGGCAAGTTTTCGCAGGTGCGTAACTTTTGATGGGTAGGACTGAACTTGATGAAACTTATATATTTAAAATCAGCATAAAAATCTGATTCTATTGATCTATCTATTGGTATCAAAATTCCGGTTTTTAGAGTTTTGGTTACTATTGAGCCGGGTCGCTCCTTACTTACAGTTCGTTACCACGAACTGTTTGATATAGTATACAGAAGGGTATGAATCAATGCGATAGCGTGGTGAATAATACAACTCTTGAAAACCCTATGAACTGCGGTTCCTGTCGCAAATCGCTCATTAGATGCAACCCTCGAGGGAAAAATGGCCAAATAACTGATTTGCCTTTATATTAGGTTTATTCTATGTATCGGTACGGCATGGACCGTATTCTATGTGTCAGCTGATAGTCTCAGACACGTACACGTTTTTCCGGAGGATCCAATTGTAAAAATAGAATATTTGATAATTTGAATAGGGTGTTCCCAGAAACTTTTGGGATTTGGGATTTTGGGATTTTGAAGCCCCATGCCCTGAGTTCGTCCCTGGATAATTTCATGTCCCAAAGCTTGAAGTTCGAAGACGCTGCGTCAAACAAGACCAACTTCCGGTAATCATGAAAATAGTACGACTAAAATGCTTCAAGCACAAGCTACGACGATCAACCGTTGTCATCTCCCACGACGTCTTCTCCTGCAGCTCCCTTTCTACTTGAAAACGGAGACCTGGTGGCCAGAGAAAGAATCTCTGGCCGAAATTCAAGAAAGTCCTGAATCTTTGGCGTGGCTTCCCCCAAAGTGGTGGGATAAGGATTGGCAAAAGATCGCAAAAGAGGCTGATATTGAGAGATAGATCTGGACAATTTCAGTCATTTTGCCATCAAAAGTTTGGTATCTCTACATGTGGTATCTACTAGTGAAGTAAAATGACCAGAAAGACTCGTGAACATCTATATACCCCAATTAACATTATGTCCTCTTGTTTTTGCAGCAAGGACGTATCCAGGATTTTTTGTCGTTTTTTTTTTTTGGGGGGGGGGGGGTATTTGTTCAGAACGTGGCTTAAAAAAAGCACACTTCAAAACCGCATCAAAAATTTGTTTATATGTATTTTTTCTACGTTTTTACGAGTCGGACAAAAATTTCAGGGCCCCCCTCCCCCCAGCAAAAGACAGGCTGAATTTGACCCCACCCCCTAGTTACGGCCTTGATAAAAAAGACCCAGTTTTTGTCAAAATTCTTATTTAATAACAATAATATCTTTTGTTAGTTACAAAAGGTATAAATATTGCAGGTTCCTTTCAAATGACCCCCTTAAACAGCTCCTTGTTTTTCAAGGTGGGGAGCTGTAAGTTTCCTGTTTGGGGGTCTTATGCAGGGTCTATTCTGATAGTGCATTTTTTGTTTCGATCCGACACCATTTTCAAGCGTTTTCTATCAATTTTTCCGAACTCCCATAAAGTTGGTTTCGGAAAAAAAAACTTCTACAAGTGAGACTAATTAAAATAATACCTATTAGTCTTTAATCAGCTACAATTTGCAACTGTTTCTCACTAGACAGTTTTTTTTACAGGTTTTTAAATGTTTAGTTACTATGGGTCGTTGTTCCTTATTTAATAGGTTGCAGCTATCGTTGCAGGGCGTCCTAGGGTCCCCTAGCCTCTGCGCAATCGGTCTTTTCAAAAGACAGACTGGTGTGTTGTTTCAAAGAGCGTTAAATTGCACCATATAAGTTTTCAAAAGAGTGAAAACTGATATAACTTTCGAACTGCGGTCAGTATTGTCATATAAATGCTTTTTGGGTGAATGCGCATTGTGCTCTTCAAACCACTGAATTTGACAAACGATTTTTTTATTTTTTTAGAAAAATATGTTTCAGCAAATTTTCTTACGGAAAACGGTGCTTTCGTGGTATTTTGTTTTTATGGTTGCATTAGCTTATACTACGCATCTGGTAACGCTGATTGCAATTGTAACCTAACGACCAAATGCTTATGCGCAAGTAAAAGGCTGGACACATGTACTTTTTTGAAGCTAAAAGCTACTGTTTATGAGTCACCACGAGTGAATTTTGAACTAAGAGTTATTTACATATTAACATTCATTTTACCGTTTTTTATGCTGACTTATTTGAAATCTGAATATTACAAATCTTCTGTCAGACTTGTAAACATAATCCCCTAATTACTTTATTTATTTATTATTTTTTATTGTTATGATTTTCTACCGCTTTGATTAGTTTTTATTTTATTTTCGTTTTTGGTAAAGACGGATGAGCAATCATTTATTGACTTAAGTTAGAATCTCTGGTCAATTGCTTTTGAGCAAGATATTGACCGATTAGACATATTATTGTCTATCAGGGACGTACGTGAGGGATGACCAGGCCCCGGATTCTCTTGAATATCTGGGCACTACTTATTCGGATTATAAAATAAAACCTGTTTTATCACTGTCCTTCCCCGAATCGGAATTTATGCTATTGACCCTTCTGAAAAAAAAACATGTACGTGCCTGTTGTATATACTAAGAGTTAGAAACACAAATTTAAAATAAGACTCATTACTTTCATATAGTTCCATAACAATAAGTGTACTCTAGTTTTCATTGGCTTACGTCTCTGAAGTATTTGCATATGCCAATCAGTTTTTTCTTAACCGTGTGTTAGAAATGAAAACCAAGTAGCCCGAGCTTTTAAAAACCTGATTGGCTTTCTTGTAATCTGGTGGGAAGTTTTAAGCTAGTAAAAAGAGCTAAAAGTTTTCCAGTCATAAGATTTTTCATGAGTAGTCCCTCTGTTTCTCTATGAAAAATCTTACCAACTTTTCTGGCTAGATTTTTGACACGAGTGGCATTCCTATGATCTGTGCTTACTTAGTGTACATTAGCTTTTATCATTATTTGATGAAGAAATCGATCCACAGAAAGTAAAATATTGACAGAGTTAAATACATTTTCCTTAATACTGTTTAAATAGTAATATAAATAGACTAATAGTTGTGTATTTTAAGGATCTTTGTACCATTGAGAGAAGAGGGGGCGATATTAGATAAAAAAGTGTTTAAAGGAAAACCCGAAACTAAAAGAAAGGGAGCCTGTTTTTTATTCTTTGCAAAAAATAAATTTCTTTCCGAAAAATAAATATTTAAAAGACGGAGCCACAAAAAACAGAGAGTTTACTTTTAATCTGAAAATTTTCGAATTATACGAAAAAGAAGTAAAATTAAGGGTAAAATCGTGAAAACTCTGAGATTCCAAGCATGGGTGCCCATAGGCTGAATTTTTTTTTTTTTTTTGGGGGGGGGGGCTTGCCTGGTCTAATCGGCACTTCCAGTGCTGTATAATTGAAGTCTCAAGACAAAATATCATAGGCAGCGCGATAGCGCTGCCTAAGTAATGAGCGATGTGGGCACAATAACAATACATTGTTTTGTTTTTTAGACCAGGGCACTTCTTATAGAAAGAAATGTCATAGAAACTTCAAAAAGAGCTCATGGAGGGCAAGGAGTTCTCCCTCCCATCCCCCCCCCGTCAATCACTTCCTCAAACACATCCAATCAAAATTTCGAGATAGCCATTTTGTCCAGCGTAGTTCAAAGGTCCTGAAATTTTGACTTTGAGAATGACAACCCCCCCCCCCCCCCACAACCCTCAGAGCAAGGGTTGTAAGTTTGCCCTGGGGATATATAAGGTAAGGGTGGTCATATAAACCTCAGAGGGGGCCCATTTGATTAGTAATTAGAAGTTCTACTGGCCTTTTGAACAGTCAAAAGTGATTGGAGATGAACCAGCCTCGACCAGCCCCCCCCCCCCCCTGTACACCAATCATTTCCGCAAACACATTCAATCATAATTTTTGAGATAGCCATTTTGTTCAGTGTATTTGAAAGGTCCATAAATTATGTCTTTGAGGATACCCCCCCCCCTATATAGCCCTCAGGGCAATGGTTGTAAGTTACACCCTGGGGGTATAAAGGTTTTTACAGAAATGGTGGTCGTATAAACTTCAAAGAAGGCTCATTGGATTGGTAATCAGAAGTTATAGTGCTATTTTTAAGAGTCAAAGTGACCAGAAGGCAAATACCCCCCACCCCACACACACACATGTTGTATTTTCCCAAAACGCATCTGATAGAATTTTAAAGATGGCTGTTTGTTGTCGTAGAAACTTCGAAAATGGCTCAGTCGGTTGGTAATTGAAAGGGCTAGTGCCCCTTTAATAGTCAAAAGTGATTGGAGGGCAACCACCCCCCCCCCCACGCCCCAAACACTTCCAGTCAAAATTTCACGATAGTTATTTTGTTTGTCGTAGTTTAAAAGCCCAGAAATTATGTCTTTGAGGATGAGAACCCCCTCAGAGCCTTCAGGGCAAGGGTTGCAAGGTATGCCCCGAGGGCATTTAAGGTTTTTATGGAAATGATGGTCGTATAAACTTTGGAGGGGGCTCATTGGATTGGAAATCGGAATTTGAAGAGCCATTTTTAAGAGTCAAATTTATTGGAGGGCAGCTTTACCCCAGCCCCACGTCATATTTTCTCCAAATGCATCCGACAGAATTTTTAAGATAGCCATTTGTTAAAAAATAGTCCAAATATCTTATAAAATGGCCTTTGGGATTGACACAACCCTCCAAGGTATGGGGGTAAGGGTTTTAATTTAGGCCCTGTGGGGATGTAAGGTTTTTATGGAGGTGGTCTTGTGAACTTTAGAGGAGGCTCATTTGATTGAAAATGCATAGTTCTAGTTCCATTTTAAGAGTCAAGCTTGATGGAGAGAAAATATCACCCTCTCCCTGATATCCTCTTTTCCCCAAACACATTCAATTGAAATTGTGAGATAGCAATTATGTAGCCAATCGTCCAAAGAGAATATAACAATGTCTTCAGTAATCAAACATAAGAAATATTTAGACGGACGTTGTACTAAATCAAAACAAACTATGAGCATGTGGACTTTCAAAAAGGTGACAAGGCAATATCTTAAGGACAACTTATATTATTAAGTTAGATCTTTAAGAGTAAGTTGTGGGGGATTTTGAACTAGCCAGAAGGCACTAAGTGTATACTTTTAGTACTACATCTACAGTTACTGTAACTAATGACGCTAAGAGTATTAAGGTGAAACTTATAGGAAGTGTTTAGGCTTGTTTAGGGGGCGTTCCAATTAAGCGAAAAAACTGTATACATGCAGGTTTTCAAAAAAGCATATAAGCAATATCATAGGCAGCACCACTCTATAATAGCTAGAATTATCATTGAAACATTTAAAGAAGCTAATTCGATTCAAAATTAAAAGTTCTAGGATCCTTTCTAAGAGTAAAAAGAGATTGGAGGGCAATCAGCCCGTCTCTCAAGGCAATTTATTTCCAAAACACATCAATCAAAAATTTTTGACTAGACACCTATTTTGACAATTTGACTAAAAAAGACAACTATTTTGTTCAGCATAGTATAAAGTCCAGCAACTATGTCTTTAGGGATATTGGGCATGTCAAACCCCCACAATTATGCCAAACTATGGATTCTTATAGAAAAAAAACGAAAGGATATCAAATTTTTTTTCATGAAAATGACATTGTCAATTAAAAATGAACAGTAAAACAACTTTTCCCACTAAACAAGTTTTTCAAAGAAAATTAAAGAGCTCCATTAAGCCAAGAATGGGCAGAAATGAAGTCAAGTCATCCAAGCGTAAAACTCCCACAAATCACCATCAATAAATATATGAAACTCAAAATGAACAGAAATTAGAATAAATAGCCGAGTCAAACTCGAAACGAGCAAAAATTAACATTAGTAGGGCTGATAACCTCCATGTCTTCTCAAGACCAGAACATAATGTGTGCTTTACTGAAACAAAATATGTTTAAATGTTTTCACTTTTTTTTACTTAAATAAGTAAAAAAACTCTTGAGAAAGCACGGGGGTTGTCAGCCCTAGTAATGTTAATTTTTGTCTCACTTTGAGTTTGACTCGGCTATTTCTTATAATTTCTGTTCGTTTTGAGTTTCATTTAATTGTTGACAGTGACTTGTGGTAGTTTTACGCTTGAAAGATTATTTGACTTTATTTCCGCCCATTTTTGGCTTAATAGAGCTCTTTACTTTTCTTTGAAAACTTATTCTGTGGAAAAAGTTTTTTTTTTTTAATTAATACAAGCAGCCTCCCTCCCCTTATGGGCACCCATGATTCCAAGGGGCAGGGGGAACAGATTCATTTTTCTTTGCGAACATAATATGTTAATATAGCGCGTTTTCACAACTTACTTAATAATTTATTCAAGATAGGGAGGGGGGAGTTTGTGGAGGGAGACAAATTTGAAAACGCAAAATCACATGAAATGAAATTACAGGTAATAAAATTACATGAAAAGTAGTGGAAACTAGAAAAACAGCAATTCAAAAATCATAAATTTTTCAGAAGTTAAAAGGTTTCGCTCCCCCTACCCATGTGCTAAGTTATCCAGAACATAATTTGTTCAGGTACTTCATGTTGAAATGCTGTTTAGTTTAACTCTCTGAGAAAATTCAAAGGGTCCGAATTTTGAATTTCACGCTTTGATATATGTGGGGGGTATTAATATGTGGGGGTATTACCTAAATATGTGGGGGGTATTATCAACTTCAACCCCCCCCCCCTATTCACGCCTTTGGTAACGTACGTCCATGTCTTTCATGTTAAAACATTTTAATAATGGTAAATCAAGTAAAGAGCTATCCACGGCTCATGGTAACCGATTGATTAAAGCGTTTAAAAAAGAAAAAAAAACAAAAAACAGTTTATTGAGAAAACATTCCCGTCTGAAGCTGATTCAGAACCGTTTAACTATTATTTTCATTAATCCGTACAATAAAATCGGTGCTGGTGCATTTTGCGGGCATCGCTATATACTGTATCAAGGAAATCAGTCACGAAACCCGTCAAACGGGCTATTTGCAAGAGACCGCTATAGATAAATGATTGCAAAGCCGTGGTTTCTCAATGAGTTACAATGTTTAAACGATTGTTTTTTGGAGTTTAGGGGGGAAAGGTACCTAGGTTAGGTTAGGTTACGTATTTAATATATGCTATGCTTATACCCCCCTCCCCCACCCTCCCCCCGACCCCTAATCTGCAAATATATAGCCCAAATTTGTTCCTAAACCATTATATATTCATCCTACTTTATTTTATTTCATTAGCATTAACAAACTTGACTTCTTCGTGGTGCCCGCATAATGCACCAGTACCATAAAATCTATCGCAAAATTAAATGTATGGGAGTTTCAAAAACAGCCTAAACCCCTTGAAAAGAGCGCCTGTTCAAAATGAAAAAAATACTCCATTAGAGTCACCTGCAAACCCTGATCAGGAACATTGCAGCTCCCGACCATTAACAACAAGGAAAATCACTTTTTGGCACAGGAAGCAGTGATGGGTCCCATTTTTCTTCTTCTTCTTTCTAGGGGTGATCGTATAGGACCGGTAGTTGTAGAATACTAAAAGGGAGCTTCTTCGAATGGAAATCAAATATATAGTTCCCTTTTTAATTAACATGAGAGATCGTACCAAAAGCGGCGCTTTCTGCCATTTTTACCCAAAACATCAGTTTTTGTTCAAAGAGGGTCAAATACAAACAAGAGGTTTTGAGCCCCCCCCCCCCACTTCATCTTGAAAAACAGCAGCCAAGTTGGGTTTTCTATGATTTTGTATTAGGAAACATCAATTTGTGCCCAAATGACGATCAAAATACCGAGGAGTGCAAATTCTAAGATAGCTAATTGATTCTTCATGTTTAAAACCCTATTCAGGCGATTTTGACCGCTTAATCTTGAAAAATCCTCTATGTCCGCGTATTTATTCATAAATTGTCAGCTGGTAGTGACACAAATGTTGCAGTGATAAACAAGGTTTTTGTTATATCGTCAGCAGATGAAGACCATTTTCAGTAAATAAAATAGATAGAGATGGCGCCATAGGAAAGTAGTGGTTCCTATTATTTTGTATCATAAAGCATCAAGTGTGGCCCACAGCATAAGTATATATATGAACAGTAACGAAAAGTCCTATACTCTCCATTAAAGATTTTTGAAACATATAAATCTAGACATCTCTTCATGACTCCGCCTCTTCGCGCACGTGCAATGACAAATGTTCAGCGCATTACAAACGACTTATGTTGTGATCTGACTGAATGTCAAGAAGCAACTAACTGAAACCTGAAACTATTGCTGTGACGCGTAGAGGGAAATCCTTTTCCGAGCGCTTTAATCTGTTTCATTTTTGGAGAAACTTTTTGCTACTGTTTGTATATCAAACAGTTCGTGGTAACGAACTGTAAGTAAGGAGCGACCCGATTCAGTAGTCACCGAAACTCCTCAACGCCTCGCTCTTTACGCTAAAGTTTTTTATTGTTTTAAAAAATAAAGTTGTGAGACAGAGTCAAACTGTAGCGTAAAGAGCGAGGCGTTGAGGAGGGTACAGCCCCTTTCATATACGGAATAATATCAGTTCGTTTTAAGTTTTAATGTCACTCCTTACTTTCAGTTAAAAAAACCTTTTTTTTAGTTAATATACTTATGCTATGGCCTAGCCCAAACAGAATTAAAATTCAGAGGAGAACAAATTCTAACACATTTTGTCAATTTATAACGGGCTAAAATCCTCACCTGGAGGTATTTGTGCCC